>JAOYFF010000197.1:0-12554 GCA_025773925.1 Cryptomyrus ogoouensis
TCATGTACACGCTAAAGCCCCAGCTAACATATAATTCATGTACACACTAAACCCCCACCTAACATATAATTCATGTACACGCTAAAGCCCCAGCTAACATATAATTCATGTACACACTAAACCCCCACCTAACATATAATTCATGTACACGCTAAAGCCCCAGCTAACATATAATTCATGTACACACTAAACCCCCACCTAACATATAATTCATGTATACGCTAAATCCCTTGCCAGCATATAATTCATACACATGCTAGAGGCCTGACAAACATATAATTCTTATACATGCTAAAGCCGCAGATAACATATAATTCATATCATGCTAAACCCCCCAGATAACACATGATTCATAGACTGCTGTAAAAGTGGGAGTAGGGAGAGATAACTTGGGGGGGGTTGCCAATGAGGAGGACACACAGGCACTGGGTGGTGCCTCTCGTGTTTCTCATCACTCTGGCAGTGTCTGGGGAGCAGCAGTGATGACCCCTCCCTGAGTCTGGGCCTTACCCCATAGGTGTCACCCTGGATAAGGTGCAGGTCAGTTCAAACTCTGCCGAATGCAAGCCTGAAAGCTCAGTGTGGTTTAAGCTTTGAGCTGTACTGCTGAAAAACCCTGTTTACATGGGCAGCACGGCCACTTTCAGCATGCTCGGTACTTCCGTCTATCCATTTTCTGTAACCGCCCGTCCTATTCAGGGTCAAGGGGGGTCCGGAGTCTACCCTGGAGGCTATGGGCAAAAGCAGGGAACAACCCTAGATGGTGGGCTGGCCCATTGCAGGCAGAGTACTGCCACTGTCATGTATGGGGCCTGTTCATTGTGTAATGTGAAATGGGTTCGTGTTATGCTATGCTATGTATTATGTTATGCTGTGCTACACTATGTTATGCTATGTTATATTACACAGATAGGTAGTAGTCTTCCCTCTTTCTCCCCTCCCCTTAAAGTATTAATATGCACTATGCAAATTACTCCACAAACTCTGTCTTTAGCACTGTAATGTCTGTCCTGTCATGAATGCTGCATTGTGGAGCCCAGGAGGAACGTTATTTCGTTTCATGTGAATTTTAAAATTGCCGGCATGACAATTTGTGCTAGTGTGTGTGATGTGTGGGAGAGTCCCCTTGTGTAACGTGCGGAATCCCCAGTGTAATCTGCGGGAGCTGCCGTGCGGGAGTTCCCATGTGTAACGTGCGGGAGCCTCTATGAGGGAGTCCCCGTGTGTAACGTACAAGAGTCCCCTGTGTAACATGTGGGAACCGCTGCTTCAAAGTCCCCATGTGTAACATGGGGAAGCCACGGTGTAATCTGCGGGAGCCTCTGTGCGGGAGTCCCCCTGTGTAACCAGCGGGAGTCCCCCTGTGTAACATGCAGGAGCCTCTGTGTGGGAGTCCCCCTGTGTAACCAGCGGGAGCCTCTGTGTGGGAGTCCCCCTGTGTAACATGCAGGAGCCTCTGTGTGGGAGTCCTCATATATAACGTGTGGGAGCTGCTGTGTGTAACGTGCTGGAGTCCCCATGTTCAACGTGCTGGAGCCCCTGTGTGCAAACAGGGTGTCTGCGTGCCGCTTCAGGCCAGGGAGTTTTTCCAGAGAGTCTTTAATCGGTGCCTCTTCACTGCCTGCCCCATTCCACCATGCTGCTGTTCGGTGCGTAGACGACACTTCAGGCGGTTGGGAGGGGGCAGCTGTGATTCACATACAAACAAAAGGACGTGCGCCTCTCTCTCCATCCAGTCCTGCCAGTGTCCTCACAATGGTACCTTAAGCCCATAATGGGCAAAGCGTCCCAGGGGATTCATTGATATGAAAGTGGTCTGTGTTCTGCGAGAAATTAGCAGTCAGGGCCTGAAATACAAACTGCAGAAACCACCCCCCCGGGGCCTCGGGGATAACTGACTGGACGCTGAGGTTTCTCAGATCTCCACCTTTCTGGATTAAAGGCCGGAGATGGTGGGAGGGGCGGGGGCACCAGGTTCCAGCAAGAACAAGGAAACTCACAAAAAATATATATAATAAACATTTTTAATAACTTTTAAAAGCCCAGAAATGATGGCAAAAGCCATCTACATCGTCCCACAACTGAATGGAGAAGGCCACTTTAGGATACATAGTGGATCTGGGGTCCTCAACCCCGCTGTCCTTGCCGTGCCTGTCCCCAGGGCCGCCTGATGGCGCCCATTTATGAGATGCACGGCTCATCTAGCACAACGTTTCATTAGCTCCCCCTTGGCCCCCCCCTCACCCGCCCACCAGTGCCTACTCTCCAATGAAGGGGCACTTCACCCCCAGGAGAGCTACAGGCCACCCCCCCCCCCCCCAAGGGGTCGAGCACTCATCCCCCACACCTCGAGTGGGGGGCTGGGCGTCCCCCCAACCTCAAGGCAACAATCAAGGCAAATGAGAGCATGGGATAAACCCCCCCACCCCCCACAGAGACAGACATGCAGGGACATGTACCCAACACAGAGACGGGAGTACAAACGCTTGATTCCTAACCGAATAAATAATTTAAATAAAATTAGAATAATAAATAGGCAATGTATGGTTTTGTGGTTTACGGATCTATGACTGTGTTCAGAAGGTCATGGGTTCAAATCCCGTGGTCAGCAAAGTAATTATATCACCATTAGGCCCTTAACCTCGACTGCTTCGGGGATGCTGGCTGACCCCGTTAACTAACCAAACATGGAAAATGGAAAAATGTCTCTAAAGTGCCCTCAGATGTACAGTCTGGCCAAGCATCTTCAGAGGGGAGAAACTCACAGGGCGTCAGGATTAGCGGCAGGAGCGGTACAGAAACCGGGGAGGGGCTCTGGGAACGTGGCAGGCGGGCCTCCAACTGGGGGAGCACAACCATGACCCCCCCCCCCCGGGGAGGGAGGAAATAGGCAGAATGACAAACCGGGAGTGGGGCCTTAGGTACACAGCAGGGGATGGGTTTGAGGACCGGGGTTGGAGAGTGATCTCCGAGCAGATGACATCAGCATCACGGCCCAGGGGAAGGGGACAGCTGGGTTCATCCCAGGAAGACCGAGGTCCCGTCACCATACCGCCACACAAGATCCTCTCACCTTCATGTAGGTGACGGAAGGCAGTGGAGATTGTGTTAGATATGGGCTTTTAAATGTTGTAAACAGACTTGTGAAAGCAGCTAGTACAGCTGCACAATCACATCACGATTATATGGTGCATGATGGGTGTGAACAGACAAAGGTTAGTGATCTGTATAAATCTGCCGTATCCTCATGTCTGTCCTTATGCTGATTCTTATGTTGGACTTTAAGCTGCTATAAGTACAGCCAACACCACCCACATCTTTTTACCTTGTTGATCCAAATATCTCCTCTTTGTAAAGATGTCGTGGCTGCTGATCTGTCCCTTTCTTCACAGCCACTTCAGTGCTTATCACTTCCATGATATAGCAAAACAGTAATATGTGGCATGCGCCAATGGCCACATTTAATAAACACAAGGATATGCCGAATTTATACAGAATACCACCTTTTGGGCCCCACAATACACCTCTCATTAAAATTTTTGGCATACTATTAATCTGCTTACCAAGTAAGTAAATGTCAGTATAGTTCTGAAAAAGCTGGTGTCCGGACAAATGTTTTGTCCGTCATCTAAAGCCCTGGTGATTATCGTGCCATATAATCGCGATGTGATATCGAGCGGCACTAGCTACGCAGCATATTCAAGACAACCTTTCAAAGTCTCCTTCTCAAGCTAAAACGCTTCATAGGTCCTAATATGCCTGTCCGCAAAATGACGTTGAAGAACTTTAAACCATCATCACGACAACCGGTTCAGGCTCGACCTCCAGCCACTGCCTACGAGGAACAGCTTCGTGAATACGCTGTGCGATGGCTCCTTCTCCTCACAGCCCACACCACCAAGGAAACACCAGGACGCCGGGAGGTGCCGTCCGTCCACCAATTAGAAAACTAATTAGATCATCAGCGTTTTCCAGACCGCAGCGGCCCGGTGTTCCAGCTCATTACGCCCCCGACGGCTTTCCAGCCGGGTGGCGCCGTCAGACTCCCCGATCCGAAGTCCCCTCCCCTGTCTGACAGCCACTGAGAAATGTCACCAAGCGAGCAGCAGAGGGGACCTCTAATCACCCGCGGCCCTGCCTGGGCGTACTAGAGAGCGGAGGGTCTTTCGTGGGTGAAAGCAGCACGTAATCCTGGGCTTTCTGTCCCAGAAAGTTTATATGCCCGCCGCTTCAGGGAAGCCATGGTGGTCATGCGATTGTTAGTTGGTAGGGAATGGGCTTGAAGAAGCCGCAAAAAGCTTTGTTAAGTTACCCAGAGCGGCTCGGAGGAAACTGTCACGGTGGCACGTAATCAGAAAATTGCCAAAAGTGAAATTCCCAGGAGAAGCAATCGGGACCTAACAGTTCCAATCACCAATGGAAGGGATGTCATTTTGCAGACCTGTCAGACGGGGGAAGCGGGACAGAGCGTGCAGAGGCACCCCACCCCCAAATCCCAGGCATTTCACTTGATTTTACAGCATCGGCTGATGCAATTTCCGACACCAGATATCAAATCGCACCCCTGTCCCCCCTCGCTCCTGGTTCAGAATCTCACCCCGGAAACCTTGCAGAACGACTCTTTTTGGACTAAGAACCCTGCAGCTGCACGAAACCTTATGAGACGAGACTAATCGATATGATTAGCGCCCCCTACAGGAAGCAAGCAGAAAGCCACGGAGGAGAAGAGGGTTTATTAGCGTCTTCTGAATTGCTGCAGAAAATAGCATTAAACGCTCACTGCCACATGTCTCTAATTAGTGCTTAATTGTTTTTTTCCCCTCCCCCTACAAAAGAAAAGCTTCCTCAGCTTTTAATTTGAAAGTTTCGGAGCATAAAACTAACCTATACATATGGGGACAGAATTACAACCTCAATTAACCCTGAGCAAATGAGACGCGTACTCCTGGCATTATGGATGCAGCCTCCTCACGCGACTCTGGACGAGGAGGCAGCCGTCGACATCCCTGGATCAACAGCACCAGCCATGCTGGCTTCCCAGGAAACCCCTCCAGGCCCCGCTGGGCGCAGTGGCAGGGGCGAGCACCCGGGTCTGTTCCCGTTCCCTTTAGATGGATAATTAAAGAATTCCATCCCGTCAACAGCGGTAATGAGCGTCCGAATTGGTTCTGTTCTCAAGATAGACGGTGTGCGAGAAACACCCAGAACACAAAACACCGATAAATGTTAAACAGATCGGAACGTTAGTTTACAGAATGGAGCCTGAGCAAAGTATACCAGAGACGGCGGCTAGGGGAACTGCCCCGCAGTGTGGTTAAAGCCCCGTGCCAGGGGTGCAGACGCTGCATTCAGCTTTCCCGCCGTCACTGATCTCACCTCCAGGTGCTCCAGGATGTAGGGCGGGTTGGTCATGCCCAAACGCAGCCTGGCGCCCTCAGGGATCACCTCCAGCATCCTCCAAAGCAGCGAGGGCAGGTCCGTGCCGATGTCCTTCCCGTAGGCGCCCGTGTCCTCGCTGGTGAGCCAGATCTCACACACACCCTCTGGGGAGAGAGCCGTGGGGTCAGGGGAACAGGAAGAACCAGGGTGAGAGCCCAACCGGGACATAACGGACAACCCAACCGCCATGGCCGTTACTGCCCAGGCAGGATTACCATACCTAATCATTGATACAACTGGATCAGAGGGAGGTTCCATACCCATGCCAAGGCTCTTTCTAGGACTTGAACCAACAACCTTCTGGCTGTGCATTAAAGCCTCCCTTCTTGCTCACTGGCTTTCTGGCCCACTCCACTGGGGAAGACGGGTTAGAGTAGTGCCCTCCAACCCAGCTGAAGAGGTGGTAGAAAATGACCAGGACTGACCCTCCGGAACGGCAGGAGCAGCATTAGACCACCAACTGCTCACCCTGCCCACACAAGAGCGCAGGTCAAACCCGGGGGGCCGACACAGCTGGAGAGATGATATATATATATGGCAAAATATATCGTATAACAAGGGGCTGCAGCTGCCGTGCGGTCAAAGGTCAGGGGGCTTCTCCCGGCCCTGTGGTATGAGACACACGCTCACCCATGCGAACAAGGAAACACCTGCAATGCGACTGGCTGCTGCAGATGCGTCATAATCGTTCACCTTTCTCCTTTATTTTCGAAGGGATGCAATAGCTACTTTATTACTGAGACACACCTGTCACTAACTCTGTGAGCTCCTGTCCATCGCGCCCCCCCCCCACCCGACAAAAGCAAAACTACAAGGTCAGAAATTTCTAAATCAATATTTGCAGATGGAAATAAAACAAAGATAAATAAAAGTGTAAGTGTGTAGGCGTGCCTGGGGGGGTGTTCTTCTGCTCTCTGGAAGATGGCACAATCCTCAGCAAAGCAGAACCCCCCCCGAGACAAACAAGCTTGTTCATATTCTCCTGCGATCAGGGTCTGCGTCGGACTTTTTGATTGATTTTGGACGCGTGTGGAACAAGAAGCGCACGGGTCGGGCCGCCCGCCTGGTCGGGAAATTCCCCGGCGAGCTGCTCGCCTCGTGATCGACGCCGATGCGCCACCCGGCAGGCGCCTCGGAAGGGCCCGGGGTCGGGGCCGTGTTCAGCAGAGTCCTTAATGAGGATTTACGATTTCCCGCGCTAACGCTCCGCCGCGGGGGTGCGTTTTAAATTCGTCTGCCAGGAACGGGGCCTCCTTGTCGATTAATTATCGACAGGACGGTTCGCCGCTCCACTCAGACATTAATAATGGAAAGACGCAACTTCCAGTTGGGCAAATCTCCTGCAAAAGTGAAACGGAGTGAAAATCCATAAATAACAAAACACTGGAACGACTGTAACAACAGCAACAACAGAGTCCAAAATAGGGCACTGAGAAGTGGGAAAATAAACAGCTATATAAACTCTGTGGTAGTCAACACAACCTCCCACTAGGGCGGCACTCTAACGCATATCCTTTTCCATTCTCCTGAGGCGACCGCATCTGACAAGAGGATGAAACCCAAGCGTAACGCAGTGCTCCCTTCACGTCGGTCACGTTCTGAAGGGCTCCCCATGCCGGGAGAGGAAGCAAGCCTAAATTCAGAGTATTTCAGCCAGGCTGTTAGGGAATCTTTTAAGCCCAGGGGAGTTGAGGGGGGCATGGGGCTGCCTCAGATAAATTAACATGATGAAACTGGAGGAAAGGCATCGTTAAATGTGTCCCCAAAACAGGACATAGGGAGGGGATTTCCATTACGTGGCCACCACTGCCACCCGCCATCAATGCCGCGTTGTCCTGCCCCCCAGCGCTGTTTTCTTTCCAAATGGGGCCGTCGAAAGGCTGAAGTCTTACGTCAAAAACGCTGTAAAGGTCACATGATCTCAATCTAGGTGTGTGTGAGGAGGGAGAGAGGGAGGAACGCAGGGAGGGAGGGGGAGGAATGTGCCCTGATGGAAACGAGGGGCAGACATGGGAAGGACCCAGCAGGGTGGGGGGCACTGGACACCCCCAGGGAGGGGCCGCATGGCAGCGAGAGCGTGGAGGGGAGAGGAAACAGCTGGTGGGGGGGGGGGGGGCAGAGGCCCGGCCCCCGCTTCCAGAGAGAGGAGGATCTCCAAAGAAAATGCCGGCAAGATCAGGGGGAGGTCTGGGGAGACGCGTGGTGTGTCCTCTGAGGGACCTGGGGGAGGTCTGGGGAGACGCGTGGTGTGTCCTCTGAGGGACCTGCTCCATTGCATGATGAATATTCAGGAAAGAGGCCCAGCCCAATTCTCTCCTGCCAGATAAACTCATCATTTGGGGCATTATTATTGACCCTGCAGAGAGATTAACATTAAGGCGGGACACGTCACGCTAACATCCCATAATGCCCCCGTTTCCTCCCAAAATCTTACTCGAGCACAACTGCACCTTACAGAGCCATCAGGACCGCCAGGATGACGCCTCATGGCGATGGTTCCCTAGCCGGGCCCCCTGACTCAGCCGACGCTGGTCGGGCCCTCACCCGGGGAGCAATCGCTGGCACGTGCTCCAGAGCCGCGAATCCTCATTACCGCTGGCTGGGGTAATTACAGGGCGCCCTTAGGTCACCATTCACTGGACACCCCCCACCCCCAAAGCTCCATAATGACTGTGCCGAAATTAACGCGAGCTGGTTAGTGGGCGATACCACCAAAGATTCCCTGACACCGCGGGGGAGTCACATGAAGAGGAGGTCAGGGTTTGTCGTTCCTCAGAAATCTCCCCTTTTTCCGGTACGTCGTCTACCATGTGTAATAAACATTACGTTGCCGTTGACAACAGTCTCACCACTTCTACAGGCCTGCATTTGTAGCCCCCGCCCGCAGCGGCCTTGATGTCCCCCCTTCCTGTTTTGTCCAGTACATAAGTCCGGGAACCAGACCTGCTCTGAGCCGCTGCCTCAGAACAGATGTGCTGCTCTATTTTGCCCCCCTCCCACCAGGACAATGTTACACAGGGCACCTGCACACTACACTGTCTGCTGCACTAAAATCTGGCCAGTTATCTACCGCTCACAAGTCTGGACACGCCTACTGAAAATCATTTGCATTTCAACATGGCAACAACCACAAGAAGGTAAGAGATGGAGTTGCTGTGACAGACGACCAGCCCCCACAATCCCCCATCGGATCCCTACAGAGCTGGTTTGGCACGAGTTGGATCGAAGGGTAAGAGCAAGGTAGCCTACTTGAGTCCAGAACTTGTGGAAACTCAGGTGTCACATCTGGAAGCTGGACAAAAGAATGCAAGGAGTCTACAGTGTTATAATCGACGCCAAAGGGGGCTATTCTGAAAAGTCTAACAATTAAGACTATTTTGATATACTGAATTGGTAGCTGCAATATTTAACATGCATTATTTGCCTCAAGGATTTTTACTATGAAGGGGAATAAGTTAAAACAGAGACAAATGCATTAAAAGTAGGTGTGTCCAGACTGTTTGCTGGTACTGTATTCGTTTCCACCATATTCATGTATTTATTCATAATTGTATTTTCATTGTCTTACTGTACGGATCTTTATTTGTATCTGTATTTGTATTTATTTGTATCTGTGTCTTCTGTTTAATCTGTGTTTACTGGGAGCCAGAAAGCAGGCAGGGCAATTTTCACTGCATGGTGTGGCTGAATATTGAAATATGCTGACTAAACAAACTCCTGAGTCTTGAAGCTTCACTGTTTAGACTGAAACTCGGAGGTGTGCAAACAGGCTGCCTGGCCTTCGGAGCAGGTGCTGAGTAGCACGTGTCCTGAAGATGATGCATGAGCTTAGCCCTTCAATGCCAACCCTCTGCGAAAAGTCTAAGGGAAACTCGTCTTCTGACAAACCGCGTGCTACGGGAGGCGTCTCTCTCACACACAGCGCCGACACACAAACCCAACGGCTACGCATCAAAGAACACGGCCGAGAGCATGAGACATTCCCCAGAGACCACATGGAGCAGTCACGACATCCACACACACCGTTTCTCAGGATTCCCGGATCCTCCACCTCACCGCTGAATCGCAAAGACGCCCTTCGCTCTCTCCGCCTGGACAGACGCGGGGGCAGATTTTTGGATAACAGACCCAGGTGCATTACGGAAGACTGCCCCCGGGGGCCCCGGCTCGCTCCCAGCCCGCCGTTAATCACGTGTACCACACTACACCCAAACAGTTGTGTTCCTGACTCACGGTGTCTCCTTTTCATTTTGCATAAACAACTGCTAAACCTAGTCAAACAAAACTTAACGGACAAAAAAACAGAAAACATTAATCTAACGTAAGTGTAAAGCTTTGGCACCTGTATCTCTCCCTGGTAGAGAAGATGATGTGAAAGGTGCTACTTTTCCAGTCTTCATACGGGAATCCAGCACCCCACGCACATCCTGGCAGACAGAGACACCTGTCTGATCCAGCTAGGCTCAGACGGGAGACAGGGCCCCAAGTCAAACTCCCGGCGAGGATTAATGACATCATACATCACGGCGGAGACGTGGGGAGCTCCTCTCGGGTGCTGGCAGTCATCCAAGCCCAAAAAAGGTGGAAGAGAAGGAGCTGACTCTAGGAAGAGCCTCCCTGAATCTGCTCATCCTTAAAATGGTCTGGCACCCAGCTCACGGAAGACGTCAGAGCCAGGACGATGGGGGAATGCTTTGGACGGCCTCTACATCCCCAAACACACCCCCCGCCTGCCAGCGTCCTTGTTTCCTGTCACTACATTGCCGCTGTCCCCCACCTGCTGGGACAGAGCAGTATAGTCTGGTCCTGTCATCTGCTGGAGGTCTGTTTCTAGCAGTTTCTATCAGCAGCTCAGGTCGCGGACGCGGAGCTCAGCCATGCTGCTGAACGGCGCCACGTTCTAACAACCTTCACAGCGGTCATCGCAAAAAAAAAATGAACAATGAAAAATCAACCAAAACAACATTTTTGTGAATAACCATAAATGCAATTTTCCTGCTGAACTCCAGAGAACATTCAAATAACCAAAAAGCAAGAAGAATGATGTGTAACCACTTCTAAAGTTGCTGAAAACATTCTGCCTGCCCAGAATAGCAGTATTCAGATTCTGAATTTGCCTTCTGCACATCAGTACATCTGAGTTCTTACTGAAATCATCCAATCAGTAACATTTAATGCACAATTAGAAAGCTTAAGCAAAACATGGGCACTCACAAAACACCAAAGTAGGAGGTACATGTTTATGGAGAAAATATTAAATTAAGGAGAAGATATGGTGGAAAATATGACTCAAGAAAGTATAAATATATGCAATAAAAATATTTTTTTTAAAAAAGGGAATAGGAATAACGACAGAGTAAAGTTCAGTGTGTATAGTATTGCTCTGTCCGGTAAAGCGTACTGAGGCTGCAGGAGTATTACTCTGTATTGAGCTGCCAGAGAATATATTTGCATATACACAAAATGAAATACATATGTAATATACACTCCGCAAAGGGCTCTGAGACATGCGGGTACCACTCTTCTTTCCCGCTTCACACACCTACGGCCTGCTAAATTATTAACGGTCGTATTACACTTTTAAATGATGTTTGATTTGTTTTGAAAGCAGCCAAGGTCAAACACTTCCCAGTGTTTTTTCCCTCCAGAACCATGAATACCCACAATCCTTTGATCGCCTCAGGTTCTGTTTGCGCCCCAGAATGTTTCAAAACAAACAGACGAAAAAGTTGCGGCAGCGAAACGAAAGTGTTCTCCCGCATGCTTCGAGCGACCTGAAGGGGCCCCCGGCGGACATGTAAGCGGGAAAACAGCCCCCCCACCGGTATGTCATGTTGGGAGGGGTTTCCACATGGATAACTGTGGATCAACGTACGGCAGTCACCCCCGGCAGGTGATACATCTCCTGGGGAGGGAAGCAGCAAACCCATAACAAGGGAGATGTGGGGGCTCTCCAACAAGGTGGCAATTATGAAGGTTGTAGAGATGCTCAGAAAGGGAGAAGATCTTTATTACCCCTCCAGAGAGACCAAGTGTGGGGGAAGAGTGAGAGAGAGAGAGAGAGAGACTGACTTTTAAAACCTTCTTTATTAACACAAATGCACAATTAATCCTTACTCAAAAGGATAGGTGAAAAAATATTTAAAACAAACAAAAAATAAAAAAAAATAAAAAGAAAAAACAAAAGTCTACAAATTCACCATGTACATCATACTTTCAACACTAGACTTTGATCATCGCCAAGTTCACCCAACACTCTGCATTGCCCCCACGCCGTGGAGAACTCCTGCAGAGTATGGGTCAACACAGAGTACGCAAACTCCACCCTGAGCCGCATCGCTACAAGCCCCACCAGTATAGACTTAGCGTCCGTCGGCCCAGCCCCTCTCAGCTTATTTTTTCGAGACAGCCAAATCGCAAGTTTGGCCTGACCCACTAGAAAATTCAACAAGCACAATTTGACTTTCTCACGTGCCGTATATTTCGGACCATAGATAAAAATGACGTTGGAAAAATCTGCCTCGAACCCACCAAACCACGCCTCGAGCTTTGAGAACATGGTCCCAAGCCTTTCACACCTCAAAAAAAGATGCGTTTGATCTTGCCCACAAAAAGGGCAGAGAGAGAGAGAGAGAGAGAGAGAGAGAGAGATCTTTTATTGCTGATTCATTAATCCGCATTTCTGTTTCATAAAGGTTATTCAGCTTGTCAGCTTTTCTGCCTGACATTCACACTATGAATGAGAAACGGACATATCACTCACAGCACTAGACAGTTATGCAGCGTGCATATAAATGCAGATGTAAGACCAGTAAATATTTACATCTATGACAAACACTGTCCAAAACAAACATGATAACGTTTTAGGCTTGGTAAAGAGCCGATTGTCAGCCTGGGTGCAGCTGGAACCAAATTCCTTGTGTGGCCCAGCACACTTGGCAAATAAAGCTGATTCTGATTCTGATTCTGATTCTGAGCTAACTCCACCTTCACTCTATGACCTGAGCTAACTCCACCTTTACTCTATGACCTGAGCTGACTCCACCTTCACTCTATGACCTGAGCTAACTCCACCTTTACTCTATGACCTGAGCTGACTCCACCTTCACTCTATG
>JAOYFF010000200.1:0-17053 GCA_025773925.1 Cryptomyrus ogoouensis
AGTGTAGCGGAAGCTAAAACCCTGGGTTCCTTTAAATCAGAGCTAGATAAGATTTTAACAACTCTGAGCTACTAGTTTTCTCCCCAAACGAGCTTGATGGGCCGAATGGCCCCCTCTCGTTTGTAAATGTCTTATGTTCTTATGAATGAGTGTGTGAATGGTGTGTCAGTGAGTGTGTGAGTGGTGTGCCAGTGAGTGTGTGAATGGTGTGTCAGTGAGTGTGTGAATGGTGTGTGAGTGGTGTGCCAGTGAGTGTGTGAGTGGTGTGTCAGTGAGTGTGCCCTGCAATGGGTCAGCACCCTGTCTTGGGTCATTCCCTGCCTTGTGCCCATTGCTTCCAGGATAGACTCCTGACCCCAATGACCCTGCATAAACCAAGCGAGTATGGAAGGTTGATGGAGGGGATGTTTATCTAGTGTATTTCCATTGCTTGACAAGGTGGCCAAGCAGTTAAGACGATAGGTTGCTGATCCATTGTGCATTGAGGGATATCAACTCTTTACAAAGAATTTCCCTGTAGGATATTGTCTTATCACTTATTTTAGAGCAGGACTATTCAAATCATGACCCTCAAGGGCCGAGCCCTGCTGATTTTCCAGCCTTTCTTCACCTGTGAGCCTGGTGTGAAGCCTCTGCGCAACCTGAATTGGTCCTTATTAAGAACTGAAAACATGGCCTGGATTTGTTATGGAGGTCCAGATTTGAAGAGCCATGTTTTGGAGGAATGAGTCAGGATGAGGCTGTGCGATATGACCAAAATCTCATATCTCTATATCTCATATGTCGATAACAATATATATCAAGGCTGCACCTTATATTTATGGATTTTTTCTACAGATCAGCTACAGTAGGAATTGAACAAAAATCCACAAATAAAAAGGAGCAAAATCCATTTCAGGTGTACAAATTGCTCAACAACACAAAAATACATATTTGTGGATTGTAATGTATTTGTGATTTTTTTTCTAAAGATCAGCTGCGTTATATGGTGGGTGGGAAAATATTTTTTGAAATAGTTTTGTGTTCCCTCTTAATGTACTTTTCTGTTACTAATAACTGTACTGTGTCCATTTAACCTCACAATACGTTTCTCTTACTAGTAATAACTACTGTGTCCATTTAAAGTACAAAAGATAGGATTAATGGACTAATATGTATAAACCTAAACTATTCACAAATGTGTTTTATGCATTAAACTACAGGGGACAATGCACAACATGTAACTTTCATATTATGTGCTTTATATGAATTTATTAATAATTGCATGGTGTCCATTCACTGCCAGTAATTGTAAGTAAGACAGCTGGACCAATCAGTATAAACCTAAATGATACAGACATTTCCAGTGAAGTGTGCTTTAAGCAGTAAACTATGAGGGACAATGTACACTTTCACATTATGTGCTTTAGACAGATTTATTAATAATTGACCATGTACACCATATAACTTCAATAGCCCATCTGTCTTGGACACAGCACCGTTATTTCATAAGTGTCAAAGGCTTTTATTGACAATTACATTAAGTTCATGCAAAGAGTCAGTATTTGCAGTGTTGGCCCTTCCTTTTCAAGACCTCTGCAATTCACCCTGGCATGCTGTCAATCAACTTCTGGGCCAAACACTGACTGATGGCAGCCCATTCGTGCATAATCAATGCTTCGAGTTTGTCAGAATTTGTGGGTTTTTGTTTGTCCACCAACCTCTTGAGGATTAACCACAAGTTCTCAATGGGTTTAAGGTCTGGGGAGTTTCCTGGCCATGGACCCAAAATGTCGATGTTTTGTTCCCTGAGCCACTTAGTTATCGTTTCTGCCTTATGGCACAGTGCTCCATCATGCTGGAAAAGGCATCGTTCATCACCAAACTGTTCTTGGATGGTTGGGAGAAGTTGCTCTCGGATGTTTTGGTACCATTCTTTATTCATGGCTGTGTTTTAGGCAACTGTGAGTGAGCCCACTCCCTTGGCTGAGAAGCAAATCCACACATGAATGGTCTCAGGATGTTTTACTGTTGCATGACACAGGACTGATGGTAGCGCTCAGTTTTTCTTCTCTGGACAGATGCCCCAAACAACCAGAAAGGGAATTCGTCAAAGAAAATGACCCCATTCCTCAGCAGTCCAATCCATGTACCTTTTGCAGAATATCAGTCTGTTTTTGATGTTTTTCTTGGAGAGAAGTGGCTTCTTTGCTGCCCTTCTTGATACCAGGACATCCTCCCAATCCTGCAGCTGAATCAACTTTAGGGGACGGTCCAGGCACTTGCTGGACTTTCTTGGGCACCCTGAAGCCTTCTTCACAACACTTGAACCTTTCTCCTTGAAGTTCTTGATGATCCAATAAATTGATAAGTTGAATTAGCAGCAATATCCTTGCCTGTGAAGCCCTTTGTGTGCAAAGCAATGATGACTGCACATGTAACCATGGTTAACAGAGGAAGAACAATGATTTCAAGCGCCACCCTCATTTTAAAGTCTCCAGTCTGCTATTCTAACTCAATCAGCATGACAGAGTGATCTCCAGCCTTGTCCTCATCAACACTCTCACCTATGTTAATGAAAGAATCACTGAAATTATGTCAGTAGGTCCTTTTGTGGCCGGGATGAAATGCAATGGAAATGGGTTTTTTTCGGATTAATATAATTTTCATGGCAAAGAGGGACTTTGCAATTAATTGCAATTCATCTGATCACTCTTCATGGCAATTTGCCCATACTCCAGAATGTTATCATACAAACTGAGGCAGCAGACTTTGTGAAAACTAATATTTGTCTCATTCTTAAAACTTTTGGCCACAGCTGTATATCATCATATCCACCAGCCCTAAGTCAGGATGGTTTGAAAAGCCATGCCTCTTACCTTCTCTGTCCCCAGGGCCTGGCAGGCACAGCGGCAGTACCGGAGAGTGGGGCATCACTGGCCCTCCGGGCACTGGGCTGGGGCTCGCTGTATGCCTGCTGTGGGGTGGGCCTCCTCAGCTT
Organism: Cryptomyrus ogoouensis; assembly: GCA_025773925.1. Lineage (NCBI taxonomy): Eukaryota > Metazoa > Chordata > Actinopteri > Osteoglossiformes > Mormyridae > Cryptomyrus > Cryptomyrus ogoouensis. Next base: position 2,981 of record JAOYFF010000200.1, read on the forward strand.
TGCTGTCTGGAAGGCCCTGGGCGTCCACAGCGTGAGTGGCCATCTCAACGCCGGGGGGGGGGGGGGGGGAAAAGAAGGTTGTGGGGGTGTGTGTTACGGACATCCTTGTTCTTGTCTACACAGCTAGCAGAGTTCAAGCAGAAGATGCAGTCAATCTTTCCAACAATACCCAAAACCGAAACACAAGTCAACACAAACCCTATGAACTGGGAGTCTTTCTCCAAGTCAAAGTAACAGGATGGATGGACGCTACACACTACCACAGGAGACCGGACTACCTGGGATCAGATTTCCTCCCTTAAAGTTTGTGTTATTAGAGGTGCAGAGTTGGCAATTACATTGTCGTCATTTCATCCAGTCAGCCCTCCAAACCTGTGGCGTTTTCTGGTTGGCAGTTTGGGATTTTTGTTGTTTGAGTTTCTTTCTAATAGACTTTATGTCCAAGACCTTGCTTTGGGATACTTTTGATCAGGTGGACAGGCTCAGCACATCAGGTGATGGATGGACACTTTCCTTTAAAAGTATATTTGCATCTATTCCTGCTCATTGTAGCTCAGATTTTGAAAAAGTCACACTCTGCTTTAATATTTGTTGCAAATATTTAACATAAGTTGCTGCTGAAAAACAGATTTCATTGTATTTTGTGAGCATTGTTGCCTGTGACATTCTAAGTGTTTAATTCCCCTGGGTTTGCATTGTGTTAAATATACATTCTTGACAAAGGTAATCTGAAGTGAACAAAGGAATGGGACTGCTTTATACCTGCAGAGGATTATTGGAGGTGACACCATCACTGGTCACTGTTTTATACTGATTTCTCCACACTGGTGAGCACCATCCCCAGGTCCACCTCCCGGTAGCCCTATTCTGGGCAGGGTACTCTGCTTTTAATAGGTATTTTTCATGCAGTGTTTTGTCTGGCTTCTCCCCACCAACCTATTTGCTAAAGATGGCCCCAACTGGGAGCTCAGGCTCCAGATGACAGATCTCTGCTGATCACTGAAGCACACCTTCACGCTGAGGTCACACTCGTCTGAGAAACAATCCAAAATATACCACTGGATATATTTTTTCACCATTCCTTCTATACATAAATCAAACAATAGGTTCATTCAGGTGCACGTGAAGCTACTCCCAGACAGTTTGTATGTAGTATATAGTAACCATAACATCTGCTTAATGATTTCAGGGTGCAGCGTGCAAGATTCATGTACTTCTAAGTCACATGATTAGTCAGATGTGCTAAACTTCACTGGTTTCTGGACATATCTGTTCACATGCTAAGCCATGTGACTGGGATGGAGCTAGTAGAGTTATATCATGCTATATTGGTTTATGCACATTCTTGACCAGTAGTTACCTCTGGCAAACAAAATCTAGATCTTTTTCATCACTCGGTCTACATACAGCCTGAGCATGGTATCATTCCAGGTTAACTTAGAGCAACAAACACATCCTACACAGTGCTTAACAAGGTTTAATGTACATTTATTTTTTTGACATGTGGAACATATAGTATAAAGATTTTGTATTGAATAAATGTCCAATGTGTGGATGAGTGAAAAGAAGATGCCAGTCTTAACAGATATCGGTGTAGGTTTTTTTTGTCCTGTTCAGTTTTAATTGGTTTCTGTCATCATCCCAGGATAGTTTTCCTCTTCCGCATCAGATGCGGGGAATTAAAAAAAAATGGATAGGATAGATGTCTGTCTTTTATAACCTTATATATTATTCCCCAAAATGAAACAAGTCCCACATGGGGCTCACAAAGCGGAACACACCTGTGTTGAGAGCACAGGAACTTCTTACACACAGGATACGACTCTGCCCTCCCTTGTTTTAGGATGTGAACCCAAACAATGAAACAGACTAAATAAAATTAACAGTAACAGCAAATAATATTTAGAATTAACAACTACTGTCACTTTGTAGTCATATCACCTGGAAAAAAAGATGCAGGTAACTAAAAACAACAAAATACAAAGAATATAACAAGGGTACGTTTGTTCAATGTACAAGATCTATTTACATCTCAGCCCACTGGCGAATACAAAATAAACGCAATACAAGTACTAAAGAGACTGTTCCGGGAGTGGAGAAGGGAGTTTTTTTTTTTCTTTGACTGATAGGCAGATGCAACACTGATTTTGTGTTGCATGGTGTAGGAAGGGACAAACACACACTTAACTGACAGCCAGCCTGTTACCATGCCAACCTGCCGTGATTCCTATTGCACAAGCCTTTCTTAAACATGGGTATATTTATACGAGTAAAATAATTTTTCTTCTCAATAACGTGGCAGAAGAACCATCCACAATATTTATCACAATTTAAATTATTAATAATTGAAAGCAAACTCATTCAGAACAATTATATAAACAAGAGACATACATATAAGAGACAACGAAAAGGAGCACTTAACTCTGGTCCAAATCAAATTATTAAAAAAAAGACAGGAAAAATATTAAAAACACATACCACAGCAAGTATTAAATATCTGTATTAAAATTATTTTAAAAATTCCAAAATTAAACCGTGAATCGGGCTGGGGAGCTATTTATATATATTTATATATTTATTTATACATATATAAAACATTTTTATGTAATTTTTTTCCCTTAAATAAAAATATAATACCAGCAATTGCATGTGACATTTGCTCTTAGAGGTGCAGGCGGGCTGTCAAGGTGCCAGTCAAAAGTGGCCGATTTTGAATAACACTTGGCACAGGATGCTGGAGACCGCGGCGTTCAGCACCGAGGACACGGTGATGTCGAGCAGCCGGCCCTCATACAGCACAAACTCGGACCGGTTCTCCTCCAACTCAGCCATGGCCAGCAGCGCCTTGGCAGCCCGGCACATCATGCTGACGCTAGGCGGCTCGGGGTGCGGCGGCCCATGGGGACCGTGCTGGTACTGTGCCACGGCCACACCGTCCTCCAAAAATCCCAGCAGGCTGCCTACGCCGCCCCGCTGCAGGGCTATAGCCCGGGCTGCTGTAGGGTCGCCACGGGCCAGGTTGGACAGAACAGCCACTGCCATCTCGCGGCACACCTGGCTGCGGCGCTCACCCACGTAGCGCACCAGAGCTGTGTAGAGCCGCTGCTGCCGGCTCATGGGTGGCGTGGCCAGCAGGAGGTCCACGTTGCCATCCTGAACACTCAGCTTGCACAGGCACTCCAGTACAAGCCGCTGTGGGGTGAGTGCAGAGTAAGGCCCTGCCATTGGAAACGGGTCCCGGGACTCCGCTGAGGGACACACCATCCAGTGCAGGAGACCATCCAGGAGAGGCAAACAGATGCTTTCTGGGTAGAGTGACAGATCCAGCTGGCCGGAAATGTTTGCCAGGGTCACCATGGTGTTCTCCCGCAGTGTGGCAAGGCAATCCCAACGCCACTCATCTCTGCTGCAGGCCAGACCGTGGTCCTCCTCTTCGCCATCCCTGTCTCCATCGCGGCGAATTGGCGAAGGCCTTTTCCTTTCAAGGTGTTCATGGTGCAGCAGCACCAGCCGGCCTAGGATCAGCACCAGGCCCGGATGCCGGGACATCTCGGTGTCATTGCCAGGTACGAAGGAGAGGCTGCGTACAACATTGGAGATGCAGATGCACCGCCGTGCCAGAGAGTCTTGCCAGTTGGCAGCAACAGAGAGAGGGGCATCGTCTCGGCAACGTGGTTCATCCTCCAGGGTGTCAAACTCAAAGGAAACTGGTGGCCACCAGGGTGCCATGTTGTGGCAAGTTTTCTCACTGGTCTCTGCTGGTTCCGACTCCTCCTCCCTGCCCCACAGGCTGCTGGTCTTTCTCTCAAAGTGGGTCTGGATGTGGGCAGTGGAGTCCCCCCCACCTGCCTGCCAGTGCAGCAGCCCGCTGGTGAAGCCCTCCCCATTTAGCAGGTCTTCTTGTGGCCCATCCCAGTCCTTGTCCTCCACCTTCAGTGGGAATTTGTCATACCTGCTAGCCTGTTTTGGCCGGGGCTCCAGGGGAAATGTTCCCTCTGAGAAGTCCTTGCTCTTCTCCTCATGCTCTTCCTCATCCATCCCTTTTAAATGTGGCTCACCTGGAGGCTCCTCCCTGATGTTGTCTGGCTCTGCCTCCTCAGTGGTACTGAGAAGTGACTCATCATTTGCTGCCCCTTCATCCTCCTCTCCCAGTTCTGCCTCAGGTTGATCCATCTCCTCCAGGTGGGCAGGATCCTCCTCCTTCTGACTTGATGCAGGTCCCAGAAGGGTCTTCTGTCCGGGTGTTCCCACTTCATACTCCTTCAGAATCCCAAACATCTCTATCAGGCACCTTCTGAAGTATTCCACAATGAGTTCCAGAAATCCAGGCAACTGGAAGAAAGGGGTGAAAGAATCAACAAATAGATCAACAAACCTGTTTGGATTAAGGAGGAAAATCACTCCCAGACAGATGCTGAGGTAGGTTTATGATGTCATGCAGATGTCATGGTGATGTCATGCAGATGTCATGCAGATGTCATGGTGAAGGGCCCCTGAGGGCTCACCCCATGTAGTCCTACCTGTGAGAGGGTGAAGGAGGCCACAGTGCTATCATCATAAAGCAGGACATTGATGGTGTCCAGGGCCCAGGTGCTCTCTGCCAGCAAGCCTGACTTGAGGGACATCATCACACGCCAGGCCTCTGGGGTTCCTACAAAGAGGTTCAAAGTGATTTCTTCCCCTATAATACTCCCTGTCTCTTGTCCATTTGACACGCTCAGTGGAGACAGAACCCGCCTACAAACAGCTGACCCCAGCTGATCCCAGAATGCCTGCAATAGAAACTCCCTCATTGCTATATTCCTGCCCTTGAAACTTCTCTACCAAGGTAACTTCATTCATTCAGTATTCTTATGTGCCATGAGATTGATCTCCAGCATCTTCCCCTTCTTACTCCTACACTACACAGCAGGTGGTTTCTCATCCTACATTAAGGTGCCTTCCATCTGCAGTAAGTTGTCCTGACAAACATTCCAAACAAGCACAACTCTCTACTGCTTCCTATCCACCATTTCCTGTTCCACAGTATTCACACTAGGACAAGTCACAGCCATATGATATGAAAATCATTTATCTCAATGCAGTTCCACATTATAGATCTTATCCATTACAGTATCTCTGATTTCCTTTCTTCACAACACTGCAGAACTGCAGTTTTTAAAGAAAATTTCTTTTACTCCAACTGGATCTTCTCAGCATCTCCAGGAATCAAAGCCACTACTATTGTATGTTGTTTTGGGCTCTATTAATTCCTCTCAAAAGTCATCTTATCTGAGCTGTAACTTATTTCTGCACTGATGAGGCCTTACACACTCCTTACGAGGCAGCTCGGATGCACGGGACAACACTGAGCCCCTAACAGCATAGAGATTAAACACAGCAGGAGGAAATGGCCTGTTTATGATGATAAAAACTTTTACATTGGGTAACAGAGCAGGCAGGACCTACCGGTATCCTTGGAGGTCAGCTTACGACGGGGCTTCAGCAGTGCCTGTGTGCCCTCCACAGAACTGGGGGGGTAGCTGACCTCTCGCTGGAGGACCGGAGGAGGAGCCTGGCCAGGCATCCCGGGAGCTGGGGCGGGCCCCGGCATGGGGACAGGCATGCCTAGCTTGGGTGGTTTTACTGAAGCCACAAAGTGGCCCTTGCTGGTGGAGGGATGCACCTCCATAGAGCGCTGGAAAGGGGCAGGACTGGGGTCCCGGGGAATGTGGCTGGCAGCCATGGCGGGGGGGGTCTGGTATGACGAGGGCGGCGGCGGCCTAGTGGTCATATGGGGCATCGGTCCCGAGGAGGAAGAGGGGGAGGTTGCCGAGGGGTGAAAAGACGGCTGGCGCTGCCCAGTGGCACCGGGCCACGAACTGTCCTGGCCTGGCAGGCCTTCACCTTCATCCCCCCGGCCCAAAGGGTAGGTCACTCCCTGACCGTGCCTGGACGGATAGGGGTAGTTCACATCTGTCCTGGAGGGCCACATCCTGGGCTGGGGCCCCTCACCAGAGCCCACTGCATGTGGGGGCACTGGGCCCGAGGGGGGCATGCGTTCCCGTCCATAACCATATGGGAAGGGGTTCTGCATGGGCCGGCGTTCAGGACCCGAATAGCTGCCGTAGGGGCCATATGGATCTGGCTGCTGACCTCCATAGGGCCCAGCATATACATCCCCCTCATGGCGCTTCGCAGGGGGGGCGTACATCCCCTCCATTGGCCGCTTGTAGCCCTGCAGGGGAGTAAAGCTGGACTGACTGAAAGAGCATCACTTGTTTCACCATCATTTGTAGATACTGCAATTCACTTTTGCCCATCAATACTTCACTAATGCGTCAATGTTGCACTTATTCTAGAAATTCGTGAATAAGGTTTCTTTTATTTCTGCTAAATCAGACATGACAATGAAAGGAACTTTAAGACAAATGATACAGGTTTCTTATAAGATCCTCTAATAACCAGGTCTGGCCAAACAATAACTTGCTGAGTAATCCCTTCATTTAATAGACTATTTAAAGTCATCGTTTGAAAAACACTACCACCATTTTAAAGATGACAGTAAATTATGGTTTGAGCTACTTTCAAGTTAGCGGCTAATTTTTAAAGCCAAGTTACATTTTCTACACAAATGAGCAATCAGTCGACTCTTGGGACACAACGAAAAGCCTGAGGGCATCTTAGGGCAGGAGTCGGCACTCAGTCACACTGACAGTGCTTTGGAGAGCAGCCTCTGTGGCACTTAGACTTCATATCCATGGTCATGTGCAGGCGGGGCTCAGATCCTGACATCACAGTGCTCCCCCACGCCCTGGCTTCTCACCTGCTGCTGGGGGAACATTCCGGGCTGATGGGCTCCGTATGGCATGCCGTGGGAATACTGCTGTCCATAGCCCTCGTGCCTGATGGGACATGGAGTCACAATAAATTCCTTTATTTACCAAAAGCACTGATACTGAAACAAGGGTTACAGTCTGCACAGGTTACAGCTTTGCCTGCTCTTACAGCTGGGACTGCGACTGGGAGTGAATCATTCTTCTGGTTCTTTGTGTTACATAATTTGTTCAGGCTATGCTTCTTTTCCCACATTTCACCACTTACAGAGCCTATTATGTTCTATTCAGTTTATTTTTATATCTTTTATATAGCTCCTTTCACAACAGCGTTGCCCCCAGGCACTTTACATGGGTGTGATACATTCCTGCATCATTTATACAGAATAATTCAATAACTGGGAAATGGGAAGGCAAATAAATAAAAAAAAAACAAAAAACAAGACAGATGACAGTGGAGGAGAGGAACCACAAACTCCCAAGTGGGGAGGAAAAAAAAAACCTCTGGGGGGGTCCAAGGTCACCTGGCAATCCAGCCCCCCTGAGCATGGTGACATTATAGGAAATTATGTTGACTATTTCAGCCAGGGGACAAACTGTTCTACCCAGAGGCCTTGGTATCTCCATGAGGACACTGTAAATAATTTCTGTCTGCAATGAGAGACACAGAGCTACTAAAATCTCTCAAGGCAGCTGGATAAAAGTGGGTCAAGTTTCAGGTGAAAAATATGCCCAGTTGTGCTGATTATTTTTGGTTTTAAGCCCTTCTAGAAGACGCTGAGGTGTGAAAGAGGGGGGTGGGTCCTCACCTCAGCTGAGAGGGGTATCTGTTTGGAGAATACAATCCCGAGTCGTTGGCAGACGGTACCATGTTGTTCTGACTTTGGTGGGGAACTATGCCCCCCTCTGGTCCCATCACATGGTCCGGTCTGGCGGAACACAGGTCACCAAACAAAAGCACGGTTAGACAGCAGCAATAAGTGGCCAGTTCTCATTCTGCACTTGTGCCAGAAAGACTCTGAACTGGTAGATCAGCTGGCTGAATTTCTGGAACCACACAAAAAATAAACAATCCTGTTTAAGTACCAGTTAATCTTACTGATGTGTAGTTGGCTCTCCAACCCAATTTTACAATAGTACATCTTTAATGGGAAAACTCTGATCTAAACTGGTCAAAAACCTAAAGTCCCTTTTTTAAAAAATACTGAAAGAATCATATTGAAATCATTTCAGGGTCACAAGACTGATTATGAACGTGAGGTTCTAATATTCTTCATATAGCTAGTATCCTGAAATAAATAATAATAATTTTGGTGGTATATACCGTCCCTTCTCATGGCTAATTGGGGTATTAGTCTCACTTGTTTTTTGCATCTGCTCAATAAATAAATGCACGCAATGCTCCAGTGAAACTCTACCGCGGACCCACCTCCTGTCATAGCCGGGGCTGTAAGGATACTGGGGACGCTGGCCTACGCCCGGGGCAGGCATGGCCCCCGGAGGCGGCCCCCGGCCATATGCTTCCTGCATGCCGCTGCCGGCCATATGGCCTTCCCCAAAGTGCTCGCTTGAGGCCATCCCTGCAGAGAGAGAGCGCTCCAGTCGATATGCTGTTTCCACTTAAAATCGGCAGTCATTCCCAAAGTAAGAGTCATTCCCAAATATAACCATTAGGCAAGACTAAGAGCAGAATGTCCCCAGTAAGCTGTGTTCTTGATGCTCCTAATGACCAGGCAGACCGAGGAGCTAAATATAAAGTTAAAACTGCATCTATAAAATAGATGAGATTTTTTTTTCTATGTACTAAGAGCAACTCTTCAGTCACAACTTTTTACAAACTGGTTTAATTATGGCTTTAGCGATCAAATTTAAAACAAAACAAAAAAAAAAATCATTACTCTCCACTAGGGGGCACCATTCCACCACAGATGGGTACAGGTGACTCGACAGCAGAGATTTCTCAACGTTTCAATCTGAGACAGAATTTTATTTCGCTGTACTACGCCAGTGAAGTCCTCCCTGCCTCTGAAGAGCACACATCCTGCTTATTCCTGCGTCATTCCCAGTGTAAGGACAGGCCAAAAGAGACTGACCCTTCCTTGCAGCACCAAAGGGGTCCTTGTTGGCCTCGTACTGCATCCTCATCACAGCCTCTGGCATGTTGCCCCCCTGGGGGAGGTAAGATGCCCCAGGGTTCATAGGAGTGCATTTCTGGAAGATGGGGTCATTGACCTCTGCGAAGGGGTCCTGCACACTAACAGTGCTGCTGTTCCTGGGAGAAGACAGACACTCACTATGAGGGGACCTGGAAGTTAAATGCATGTAACAGATACTGACACAATCACAGACAAGGAAATGTGTCAGTCACTCTTTCTGCATAGGAGCTTTTAATGAGCGAAGGACAATTTTAATGGACGCGCTACATATCCTGCAAATTCTCAATTCCGCCATCGGTGTTGGAGTCACATTTATGTAGCACTTACTTGCATTGATTTACGCTAAGGGTATATGCGTCACACGGTGCTAGGCATGGTAGACTGTGACTTTACCTGCACACCTGCTAATGGGTGAGTGGGGAGTTGCCTGCTTACGCTGGCTTATGCCTCGTTTTATTGTTTTGATATCTATGACATAAAAATGCTGATAATGTAATACGGAATTTTGTTCTCAGTGTTTGGAAAGTGCGTCTGGCAGACCTCTTTACCTTTTTCTGAGATCGCCCTAGATGTAACCCCAACAGTGTTATAAATCTACCTATTAACAACACCCATCAATTTCTCATTTCCCATAAATCCTTGGTATCCAGATATGAGACTCCCAGTTTCCCCCTGATCAGGCAAATGTGTAATTTTGCTGTTTTTGGCAAATAAAAGCACAAAGGTTGTCTGAAATGAATTGAAGTAAACTAAATCCACAGCACAGCACAACCGCAAAAGATGAGACTCATGTGCGCCCCCTACCTGCCACCCTGCTGCGGGATCATCTGCGTCTGAGGAGCAGGTGTGGGTGGGGCTGGTGTGGGCGGCTTCAGGTCACCCCCCGCCTCCGTCATTGAGCTGCTGCCTGTGGACTGTGGTGTGTGTGGGCCCTGCAGGGAGCCAGAGTTAGCTGGGGGAGAGAGGGGACACCAGGTAGAGGTGTGGTCAGCACTGCATGTGGGCTCCGGACTCCCCGAGCCGCTCGTGTCCCCTTAGTGAAGGGAAGAATCACCACGCAGAAGGTGAGGGGGGCTGATCACAGTGGTCATGGTGATCATAGTTTTTAGTCTCTGTGGAAAAACAGTTGATCGGCAAGTTAATTATGATTTAAAAACATGTCACCCTAAAATCTCTAAAGCACTGGTTCACAAACTTTTTATACCACGTAGCACCTCAAAGTATTACGCTCTCCGCGTAGCACCATTACGACACTGCGCCTGACTGGTACTGGGTAAGAGCTGTTATTTTCACTGGACGAGGTTTATCGTTTGACATCTTCTCTCTGTGCTCGTGCTTGCTGCACGTTTGGTTGTCGCATTGTTTTACTGCTGGTCAAACGCTTTCTACTGTTTAGTTTTTAGATGTTTAATTAGATTACTAGTGTTGTATGAACCCTCCTCTTCATAGTTCAGTAGAGCACAGTCTGCAGTCCACTATGGTTTGGATTTCGTTGTTAACTTGTTCCACACCACAGATATTTTGTCCTGTTTATTTTGCTCATTAAAGATATAGCTGATATGTCATCACATGGTATTGGTTACAGGCATCGGCACATGGTCATGAGGACATGAGCACGGTATCAGAACCGATACCCATACCAGTGCATCCCTAAATTTAAGTATATAGAAACCTACAGGATTTTGTTTAGAAGTAACACCTTAATGTTAATATTACATTGTGACATATATTGTTTAGAAATATTACAAAATGCCCTTCATTTACAAATACGTATATATATATTCTATAGAATAATTTATCGGACACTTGAAGGGTTACAATTACTGTGCACTCCCTGGGATTCAAACCCACAACCTTTGGGTCATTAGCACAATGCTCTACTTTTTGAACCAGAGGAGATACACGTACATTGATGTTTGTTCTCACTAGCTCATACTGACTCGCTCCCAGGGATTCTTCACAAAAAATGGTGAGACCAGCCAACAGATTAGCACAAATATCCAGTGCCACAAAACACGGCACAAAATCAGGCTACATGAGGCAGGACCATCCGGCAGGGTCTCAGGGCTGCAGCAGCACAGGAGTGGGGGGGGGGTAACTGGGACAGGGCTGGGGGAGAAGGGAGTTGCTCCTTCAAAGTTGTCACCGGGCGGAAGAATTGTGTCAGCCTTTTGAAGCCGTGAGGGGCTGGGCTGGGTAATTCTAGATTAATTAGAAAAACACAACCTACGTGAACTGCAACTAAAAACTCCATGCCTTGGGTCTCTAATATAGGGGTCATATGACATGAACACATCATGCCCGTAAGGGCGGGAGGGGGGGAGAGCAGGGAGAGAGGGAAGGAATCCTGGAGGGGGGATCCTCTTTCAAGGATATCCACCTGACTGCCTGCCGGCCTTCACATGTTCAGTCTCCAAATGTAAACAATGTGGGGGTTACATGGGGTTAAGTGCTTCCCCACACTGTGGACAACAGCACGCCGTGAACTCAAACTCCCCACACACATCCGGAGATGGGGGGGAACCATTACTGGCCTGCTTTATGGACTGAAGTCAAAAGGAGGTCACTGCTATTTAACTCATCTAAGCTCCACCCCTTCCTGGCACTGCATTCCGGATACCCCCCACCCCACTGTGACATCACAGCCTGCCAGCTATTAATAACCTTAGTCACATGGTGCTGGCCACCTCCCCTGCCAGCATAGATAGTGCATTATGGGATATGGGTTGAAGGAAATGCAGAAGAGGGACCTTTCATGTGGAAAACAAGAAGGCGTAAAGACAAGAGGCGGCCACAAGCAGCCCTGGTGGTCAGAGGACAGAAAGGGGTGTATACTATACACTGACGGCGTTACTGGGGGGACTGACAGTAAACACAGACACAGTGGAAAGTCCCCGTTTCATCCGCTGCCTCTCATTCCCGTTTTACAGAGAATTACAAACACCAAGAAGCAATGGGGACAGAAATATTTATAAAAGAATTCAGATGCTGAAAAGGCTGGACGGAATTATATTAAGGGGGAGGGAGCATATTACTTTTCTTTGAAAAACCAAAGATTACGCTCAGTGTTACCTTAGCTGACGTCCAGCAATGGAGACTGTTAAAAATTACCCATTAGAATCAAACACATGCATTAATAAAGCAGCGACGTGCAGTACCACTCCTTACCAGGAGATGGCGGCTGGATCTTGGGCGTCTGCTGCTTCTTGGTGTCGGCTGCGGCGAAGATCTCGGGCGGGGGCTCCTCTCCGCGCTCCACTTGGCACTCAAAGGCGAACAGGTACTGAATGTAGTGCTTCTTCAGGGAGCTGGCCACGCTGTTAGAGGCGCCTATGTTCAGGTGGGAAGACAGCTCCCGCCACTTCTTGGTTTTGTTCACCTGTATCACGAGGCAGGAGAGGCAGGGGCAGGGGAGGCAGGGGGCAGGGGAGGCAGGGGAGGCGGACACATGTTCAGTGAGAGGCGGGGGCAGTGTGTGACACCCAGCTGGGCAGCTCCAGGGTGTGACCACAATTGTCCCATAGGGGATCCTGCCTGCAGCTCATATTACGTTTTACTTTTCAGTGGAACCAAATAGCTAATTTGCTGTCTGTGGTTCATGCACCATGGACTGTGGAAATGGGGGGCGGAGTCATCTGGGCCTTAGTGACTTTTGGAGCATCATTAGCAATGCAGTAATGAACAACCAGGAAAAAGTCTGCAAATAAGTCCTTTAATGTGCAATCGGGCTCATTTACATTTACATTTTAGCAGATGCTTTTATCGAAAGCAAGGTGCATCTGAGAGAGCGGGGTCAGACGGTTTCACTTAAGGGCCTGACGGTGGCATCACTCTGCCGGCTGCGGGATTCAAGCCGACGACCTTCCGGTCACAGGCACCCAAGAGTCCAAACCCGCAGAACGACACCTGCGCTCGGTGAATCTGGCAGTGCTGGCTGAGTGTTCGCTTACCGTGGCGAGGCCGCCGATCTCCTTCACACACATGTAGAGGCGGCACAGGTCCAGCGGCTTCCTGCCCACGCTGGGCAGGCTAGTGACCGGCGTGCCGCGATCCTCCATGAAGGCCAGGTAGCGCTCCACCCACGCCTGGCGCTCCGGCTCCACACCCATCTGGTACAGCTTGGTGATCTTCTCACCGCTCAGTGTGGAGGAGGAGTTGGGCTTCTGCTGCAGGTGACGCCACAGAGAGAGAGAGAGTGAGAGAGAGAGAGAGAGTGGGCCAGTACTGGCCGTCTGAAGAGACCTCCTCTATAAATGGCTGTTCCATCTCCCTCGGGTCAAAATAAAGACTGGTAATCTCTGTCAAGACACACACTCACCATCGAAAAGCACAAACAGCAGACAAACAAACCGAGCAGCCAGCCAAAACAAAACGAAATGCAAACAAACAGAGCAGAAAAATTAAAATGAGGCCAGTGAAGAAGACAAAGGGGACCCACGGGGCTGGAGGGAGTGCGGGGCCAGGCGGGACTGCTGATGCTGTCGCTGTCGTCGCCGTGGTACGAGGAGAGGCTGGCGGGGCTGGGAGACAGCGCTGAGGGGGTGGGTGGCCGCGATGGACACCGGGAGAGGTAGCCGTCCTGGGGAGAAAACGCAGAAATGCGTCAGTGTGGTGACTGGGGGGGGGCACAGGTAACTACCAAGCGAGAGAGACAACCTGGCCCGCTGCCATGAGCCCAGCGCCAGACCCCTGTACCCACACCCCCTACCCCGATGGCATGGGACAAGCCCCCCGGGTACCTTTGCCTTCTGGGGCTCCAGGCCAGCACTCTCCTCCTTGCTGTCCAGCTTCTGTTTTGGGTCGAGAGGCATCATGCCATCAGCTGCTGCTGGCAGGGGTCCTGGAGGGGGGGGGTGAGAGCAGCGGCACATGAGGGGCTCCGTCGCCAGGCTGCCGGTTGGCACAGGCCTCCGCTCCTCATCCCAGACCGGTGAAGAACTGGGCCGTGGCCTCTGAGTCTGAGGTGTCTTTGAAATTTGATGACAAGAGGGCAGACTGACATGGGGGGGGGGGGGGGGGGGGGGCCTGGGGGTCCATCAGCCTAATGAAAAAGAGCAGCCCAACCGAGGCAAGAGGGCCATCAAGCGAGACGATGACTACCG
>JAOYFF010000201.1:0-17040 GCA_025773925.1 Cryptomyrus ogoouensis
ACACACACACACACACACACATATATATATATATATATATATATATATATATATACACACACACACACACACACACATATATATATATATGTAGTTGGAAGTGCACTACACCATTACCGTATACATGAACCTTTCAGAAGCACGACACCATTACCTTATATACGAGTCCATGTTCCACGTTTAGCTCGTTGCTAAAGTCATTAAGGCCGTAACCCCCTTTTCTTGCTTAATGAATTATTTAGACTTCTTTTTCACGTTATGCGTGACAGGCATGGCCATGCTGATGTGGGAGGATTTCCCGTTTGGGTACAGTACAACAAACTTATTTAATACTTTTGTTTAAGGTCTCCTTAACTATTAATAAACTGTCATTTATCATTTGATAATATATTAATAGACAAAAAGATTTTTGCACAAGCAAATTTTGAAATGGACTACTATTAAATCATGCTCCTGATATTTACAAAAGAACTTACATACTCAGAAATGAGTTATAATTGAACATTTACAAGCTCTTTAGTAAATACTTCATGAGACAGGATTAAGATTTCTTTGTGATATATTTCTAAATTTCATTGTCAGTGAAGCTTTTATTCACTAATATATTATCAAATAATTGGCAACACTTTATTCATAGTTAAAGAGCAGATCTTAAACTAAACTTGGCTTCATGTTACAGCTGTTTCAAATTCAGCGATAAGAAAGAAAATGACACTACCCACCCCTAATGTCCACAGACTAGGCAGTATTAACTCTCTGTTCAAACATGATGCAGGTTATTTGCATCATCTTAATTTTCTGGTTCTGTCCAGATAAAAAGCTAGTATGATGTTTTTCCTCAGTTTATTGTTTTCACTGTACATCTGAAACATGCTACATTCACAGAGATGTGGGGAGCTGCGTTATTTTGTATTTAAAAAGATTAAAACACAAGGAACAAAAGGAAAGAAGGCAAATTTTGACATCATTGACATGTCATCATTAGATGAATAAAGCACTTGAACTGGACTTTTCCAAATGGCAGGCAGTGCAACCAGTATTAATAAGGCATTTATATAATGTAACTTCAAGCAAACCAAATGTTAACTCACCAGTGACTGCAAGGAGTCTATAAGCCACAGGAAAAGTCAGCAATTCTCCCAAATATATTAAATTATTTGACTCTTTTGGGATTGCTAAGATCATTTCATGTTATGACCCAGGGAAGCCAATGAAATATCATACAAGTATCATTGTAAATATATGTTTTAATTTATTTTTTTAAATTAATAAATAATAACCAGATTTAAGTTCAAAGTCAAATGAATTGCAGAGGTCCAAATTAGTGTCACATAAATTTGACTTGTCAGGTGGAGTCCCAATTAACATGAAGCAGAATTAAGAGTTACACCACACTGACCTCACTAACACCAGCTGACAAAAGTCATGTTATTTCATGTCTGAAGACATTAAATAGCTTATATTGATGACACACAGCTTATGGTATTATATTAAGCTGCTACAATTAATCTATTTTAATTAGCATTTGCAAATGCCCTTATTAAGCAAGGAGAAAGCAGCCTGACAACGATTTTTAAAATACTGACCAAACTTCCAGGGCTACATACCGCGGCAAAATTTAAAAATGGGGGTGAAACTTTACTTAACGGGGCACAAATAATATAGTATTATACTACTACTTATGTGTTAATTAACTACAAACTAAGTCTTAGTTACATAATTGTCACATCCAGCCTGCTGCTTGCCTGCTCCCTGTGTTTCCTCTGGGTGTGGCTTCTAATCAGCCGCGCCTGAAGCTTATTCGTTTTACCTCTTATTCCTGCCCTCTTGTTAACCAGCCACAGCTGCCTTGCGTTACCGCTTTTCTGTTAGTCATGTATATTAGCGTTTAGTCATGGTTCTCTGTTTATGTGCTATCCTGCCAATTCCTCATAATGGTCCCCTGTTTACTCACGGCCTGTATCTGGCTCATACTTCTCTAGCTGTAGATGTGACAGAATGACTGGACCTAAAAAATGACCCCACGGTTGTTGTTTTTTGACTCTAGATAAGGATTCAACTACCTTGATTTCCCAGATCATTCCTGCAAATGCTCACCTGTGTGGCAGATGCTTGTACTGGCCCATGTCCACTTTAGGCCAGGGTGAGGTGAGACAATAGCTATTAGAGGAACCCTGTTGTGGAAGCCCCAAAGGGTAATGATTCTGTTGCATCAGATCAGGGAGGGACTGCTGGTCATCTCCCCAGCCTCCTCTTTATCAGCTGTACAAAAGCTAGTTGGGGCACTATTGGTGCTACCTCAGCAGGTAAAGGGAGTGGCCCTTCCTGCTAGCCTGTGCCAATCCCAGGACCCCCTACACACGTTGACCCTGAGGCATGTTGAATCCCAGCCACAGGAGGATGAGCAACCTGCCATGATCTGGGTGTCCTGATACCAGAGCCCAGCCTAGAAGGGGCCAATCTGACACTTCCCACCACCTCAAAACTAGGGAGGTGTAATCTATCCCAGGTCCCACCTCGCCTGAACCAGACAAGGATGAGCTCACTGCTGTGCCATGGTTTTTTAATTTTTTTTTTTTATGTCCCCAGAGCCTGTCCTCCCTCTCCGTGCCCGGCCCAGAGGAGGCTGTGGTTGTTGCTGCACCCAGCCCTGAAGGTCTGCCACTCAGCAAGTGCCCCCGGCCCAGATATGGCCACTGCTACACTAGCGTTTGACCTGAGAGAGGAAAAAGCTGCCACACTATGGACCAGAGGAGGCAAGTTTGTCGCCGCGTTGCTAATGCCTTGCTCGCTGCCCAAGGCCCCTGCTATGCCTGGCTTGCCTTCAGAGGATCCCGCCGTGCTCTACCTGCCAACAGGGATGCTTGCCATGCTCCTGCCTTCCAGCAGCTGTTGCTTCTTTGGCCCCAGCCTACTCTCCAGCTTGCTCACCTATCTGTTTGCCTGAGGCTACCACCTCTGCAGCCGTCACTGCCCCATCAGTTCCTGTCTTGTCAACCTCTGTTGCTGCCCCCTCGTTGGCTTGTTCTTCGTCAGGCCCCTCGTCGGAGTCCACACCATGACCAGGCTTCTTCCTAGAGCCCTCCATAGAATGCCTGGGGACCGCGTCATCAGTTTCTGCTGGCCGCCACAAGTCCTGTTCCTGACCCACCAGCAACTGACCATTCAGCGGATGTTGTCGGTCATTCCCAGCTCAGTCAGGGGAGGAACTTGAATCAGACCCTCTGGGCATAGCCCTGAGTTCCACTTCATGGGCCCCCCCAATGAAACCCCACAACCCTTTGATGCTAGGCTCAAGAAGGGCCACCAACATCAAGGGAGGTCCAAAAAGGGAGATGGGGGACACACTGTCTGTGGCAAATGTGTCATGTCCAGTTCCTGCTCTGTAGGCCCCTTGGGGTCCAGTCCTGTCCTGTCCTGGTCTCTGCTCTGGACTAGGGGAATCCTCAGCACCCTTGAACTCAGTCCAGACTGTTCTGCCAGTGTTCCCTCTGAGTCCCCACAACACCCTTTTGTCCCTGTCCTGCAGGTTTTCCCAGTCCTGTGGGCCCAGAAATGCCTTCCTGTCCTTCGGGGCCCTTGTGTCCAGGTTCCTGCCCTGACCCCAATCGTAGTCCACCTTCTGCAGTCTCCAAGACACCAACTTGTTCCTGTCCTGGTCCTATGCGCCCCTCAACACCCTCCAGCTCTACAGCTCCCTTGGTACTATCTGATCACTAACCTGCCAACACCTCAGGGGATCCAGGTCTTGGGACAGATGTCCAGCACCTTGGGATACTTCAGAAGCCCCAGTCTGGCCTCACTTAACTTTCCCGCTTCAGTGTCTGCCCCTCTACCCTGGCTTGTCCTGGTTTTCCCCTGGTCTGTACCCTGTTCTGTCATATTGCCCTGGCTTTCCCCTATAGTCTGTACTTCTGCCCATGTCCCTGTGGTTTCTCCACCTGTTTTGTCTGTCCAACTTGTTGTCCCTGCAGTATCTCATTCTAATCTCATGTTAAATCATGCCTCATAATTCATTAATGATGAATTGTCTTAAGCAGTTAGTAACACACATAGTATGTTAATTCTGTAAATCTTCGTGCTCAATTACTGAAGGAACAAGTCATGAACAACACAAGTTCAATACTGATCTCTTATTTGTTCATGACATCATTAGTATTAATTATTACTAAGTATGTGCCCTGTCAGTGTTACCGAAATGGGTATTATTATTGCCTACTTCTTGTAGTAAAGTGTCAATGTGTTTAGTTATCAAAAAGGGAAAATTGTGCAAAAAAAATCAACAGCAGAAATAAATAGGGCTTTGGTAAATGTAATGAAGCTGACGCTGTTGCTGTGTTTGAGTCCCCCTTAGTCAAGTCTAATTCATAACAGAGTCAAACCTAGAAACTGATATAAATTGGGCGGGGAGGGGCTAAGACTGCAGATGAGTGGTATGGACTCTGGAAGACTTTGCGTCACAAGTTTTCAAGTCCCAGTTGAGGCCTGTAAAAACACACCGAAGTGTGGGATAAGACTGAATCCATTCTTATGTGGACATGAGACTGGACTCCAGTAACGCAAATCTGGCTGACACACCTGAATCTCTTGTGTCCATCAACAGATAAAAATGCTATTTGAACATATTCCATAAAATTATGTTATAAAGTTATATTTGAAAATGTAGCTTGTATTAATCATATCCATGTGAAAAGAATTTATTGTAAATTTATTTTTTTTTTGCAAGTTTATATATCTGGATCAATTACTGGTTGGGATCTCTCACCTTGCAGCTCCTACAAGAAAAGCCTAGAGTTACTTATGATTGTGTCAGCAGCAGATAATGCAGTCATACTGTGTCCACATGAGGCTACACGAAACCTAATTGCAGAAGATTCTTAAAACAAGATCTTAAAAAGCATTTAAACAATAGCTCAACACAGTCACTGAAAGAAGCAAACGAACTAGGAAACACTAACCACACTGCGAATACTACAATAGGATAAGTAACACGGAACTAAAATACAAACAGGACTGGAAGAGAACAGGACAAAAAGCAGGGCAAACCTATAACTGGGAAACAAAACAAAGTAACAAAAACACTGGGGAAATGGTAACTACAAATTAACAGGTGAGACTGGCCAGCTTCAAACCCATAACCAGAGGGTTAATGATTTCTGAGCCACACTCAACCCACTGAGCTATGGGGGCAGTCTGGGGAACAAGGAGAACACACCAGGGCTAAGGGACTAAAAGATGGAGGAGGGAACAGACTGGCCAGCCACCTCCTGGTTAAAACAGAACACATAGGACAGGGTTGGATAGGCACCGACCGTGACACTTAAACCTGCTCAGAGTGGGTTAGGTACACAGCGTTGTTTACCCTGACTATATACCCCATTTAGAAATGAGCTACGATTCGTAGTATGCAAAATTTGGAAGTAGGCCTCAAATAACCTAAACTAAGCCAGTAAACCCATTTCATACTACACCCCTCTGGTTCTTTAGGTTACAGTGGGCCCACATCACCATCATTTGTGATGTCCATTGTAATATGCTTAAAGGGCTTGAGTCCACCTCTGTGCGCCAGCTGAAGAGGAAAAGACTGAATCGGAAAACCTGCCCACACGGGACTGTGCAGTTTGTGGTATTCCATTCTGTCTGTGCTTGTGTACTGTGTCCAGAGTCTGGGTAACGAAGTTTGATTTTTCTATACCTCTGTGCTGTTGTCATGATATTGTTTATTGTGTACAACAAAAATAAAATGTCTTGTGGTTGAACAGTGATTTGTGACTGCATGTTTTAGTTTAGGCGCAATTGTAGGAAATAAAATCTACTCAATACAGTCAAACCTCCCTTATCCGGACCTCCAATATACGGGCAGCTCTTGGCACGCGCAAGTGCAAATTAATCTTACACAACCAGCAGCTGCGCAAAATCCATGGCTTCAAAAAGGAAACGTAGTGTCATGTCTCTCCAAAAGGAGCTCGATATCATTATAGAGATACGCCAAGGAAAATCACACAGAGTTGCTGGAGTGGCTAAGTCTATGTTAGGCGATATTTGGAAGAGTAAAGAAAAAATCGAGAAGCATGTGACAACTAGCGCTAATCCTGCATTAGCTAAGAGGCGTATTGTTAGAGATTCAAATTTCCAAAAGATGGACGAAGCTTGTTATCTGTGGTAAATATCATGTAGTCTGTATGTGTACAGATGTACATGTACGCTGTACTGTAGATGTATTTCTAAGTTACGGGCATTTCTTACTTACGGGCACCCCTCGGTTCCATTCTACCTGGATAGGGAGGTTTGACTGTACCGTACACTAGCAGTTTACATCTATTATGTATTTCTTTATAACTTCCAGTAATAAAAATGCAAAAAGTCATTTACTACCATTATAAACAGGACCATGAATTTACAATACTTTTATCAAAATAAATAGGTTTATGCAAACAAATCATGTCATATCATGGCATACTACAATAAAATTTGATTTTTTTTCCTAAGGAGAGAACAAGAGAAATTCAGGAAATTAACAATGAACTTAAGTTTTCCAGAAGCTGTGTTCTTGTGAGGGCCATGGAACAGTTTGAGGGCCAGATACTGTTTGTCCCACATGAGCATATCTAACAATAGACAATGAACCATCTTATCATGTACATCAAAGGGTCTAATGTGAGCAACCTTCAAAATGAAGCTTCCCAGGCATTCAGATGTGAATTCACATCCTACATACGAGTATGTAAAATCCAGCCGATTGTTACTTCCATAATGCAGATGTCTGGCTATAAAGAATGGGATAATCTCTACATTTACCATCCTGCATGTCCGTGATAAGGGTTTGATTTATCAGTGGTTGGGGGTAGATGTGAAATATCACATGTCAGTGTCATGCCTGTAAAAACACAGGCAGCAGAGAACAGATTATCCACCTGTCCCCAGCTCTGCTAAGGATAAGAGGCTCCATTGCATCTTATAAAGCATGAAAAAAGCAAGGAACTATACAATTACCATGTACAAGAAAGAAAAAGCCAAGATATACAATAGGGGCCACAAAGGCAGCACAGTGTATAACCTTGAGGTTAAGACAGCCTTAAGGCTACAACACACAGGTAGGTATTAGTTATGTGGGAAAATGAAACTTGTGTTGCATTGCAGTGCCAAGTACAACATCCAAGGTGGTCCTAAGAGTTAATGGTCCACAGAATTTCTGCAGGCTGAAATGATTTAGGGACACTGGAAGATAACCCTGCGAAACATGTGCATCTTAAAAAGAATAGTCTGATTGGCTCGTTTTCTGCGCAATCTGACAAATAAAACAATCTGAGGAGAACAGGACATTGTTTCTTGAAGCTGACTTTTATCTAATGTGTGTAAACAGTGACAGAAGCTGACTTGTACTTTAATAGCCATTGACATTTGAAATTATCCTTCATTAGTTTCTATTGATGAGAATAATTATTAGTAGAGACTGATGCTGCATTGTAAGATAGATGCCCTTACTTCACTGATTTGTATCTGTATTCTCCTGCCAAGTCCTCCAAATCACCTGAGGGAGCCTGAAGGCCACAGAATTTGCACACAGAAAGACAAGCAGGAAGAGAACAAAGACGACTGCATGATGGGCATTCACAAGTAAATCTGTACCGGAAAGCACACTTTTGGCTTTACAGACATCTTTGGTAGTAGAATTCCCACAGCGGGCTTTCGGCAGTAATGTTTCCCTTTTAGGGCTCACCAAAATAGTAAAATATGAATTACCAAATTTAAAGTACAGGGCTGGCTATGTCTTGAGGATGAACTAGTTAATGTGATTCCATTTCCATGCCCCCTCAAGCCAAAATGATAAACAACACAGTCATTCCTGCTTCCCCAGCATTTCTTAATTTATCTCCTAAAAACACTTGCGCGGAGACAAATTCCAATTACCCTTGCTAAAGCATGCAGAGGGCATTGGTTAACCCCTAGCATGTTATGGTACACTAAAAGTCCCAGCTTATCATTCATAAGCATCTGATGAATTACCCTCCAGAGAGCCTTTCCTGCCACTCATGCTCCCCCTTGGAATCATGCTGGGCTGCTCCTACATCCAGAAGCCCATGCTGACCCACACTGGCTTTATTTCTTAAAATCTTGTGATGCTTATTGCTGTAGCAATATATTTATATATATGTCCTTCAAATAGGTTAAAAGAAGCTGATTTTGATGGTGAATACATTCATACACCAACAGCAAAGCCTTAAAAACCTGAGCATGGATACCCAGTTGTTAGTATTGTATACATGTATAAAATACTCTTGAATGTGTTTGGATATTACAATATAAACCTGTACAAGGGGAATTTGTAGACATGATATTTCTTTATTAACATGCAGTAATGAACCAGCAAGGTGAAAAATTTGGCAGCAGGCGGCTGTCACATAATCTGCCTCCTCTCCCATTCATCTGACTTTTTTTGCTGATGATTTTCAGCACAGGTGACTCTCTTAGCTATTTGCACCATGGTACATGCAATATGTCCAGTTTTCACAGAAGGGCTGTGATTGGGCAGTTAGGCTCGTTCCTTTGGAGAGTGTGACAGTGAAGAAGAATGGACACCAGAATCAGGTTTGTGAGGCAGTTAGGAGGTGTGCGTGTGTGTGTGTGTGTGTGTGTGTGTGTGTCCGTCCGTGTATGCATCAGTGAGTAAAGAGGGCTGTATAACACATTCTAATTGTATGCTTCCTGTATGTGTGTTAATAATGAGGCTAAATCTGTGGATGAAGATGTTGATGATATACCAGAAGATGATGTTCTACACATGCCGGTCCCACTAAACCATCCTCACTGCTTAATCAGAATGGCAGGGCAGCCTTTGAAGATCAGATTAAAACTTGCCTCTCCTCCAGTACTTCAAGCTGTTTTTTAAGGGCATTCTGGAAGTTAATTTAGTGCATTCAAAACTACAGTATATGCTATACAGAGTACCTCAAACAAGCCCCTTAGCCTCACTGTCTGGATACTATGGTATGCATATCATTGTTTGGATTTCTAGACACCAGCATGTTTTGGGACAAAGCCAGCAGTGTGACCCAAGTAGCTTCATTCAATAGACAGGAGGCCATCAAAAAATTCCTGCACTTGAACAACAGTGAAGCGTGATATTTAAATGTCAATCCAAGATCCGACCACTGGTGATCCCATTCATGGGAAGAAACAGACCAAAGCAACACCTGCCAGCAAAACCAAAGAAATGGGGCTACAAGGTACTCGTCTAGGCTGGCACCGATGGTGTGCCACACAACTGTGAAATCTACACAGAGTCAGTCGCACAGCCCCCTGAGCTAGCAGATGTGGGAGCAAGTGGCAACACTGTCTTCATTGACAATTTGTTCCAGAGTGTCTGTCGTATGCTCATGCAGGCTTAGCAGGGAACTCACTGCTTACCTGCAGTTTGTGGCAACAGAAGACACCGGTCGTGGATTTTTTTGACAGAAGATGGCTATGGTTGGAGAAGCTGCCTTGCACGCTGCGAAGTGTTATGATAATTGCTCTTCTGGGTGATCACACTGGAATACACCCAATCACCGAGGTTGACAGGTGGGATAGCAAATAAAAGGTGATCACCAAAGTCCCCTGCCCTGCTGCACTGAAAGAATATGACAACAAAATAGGTGGGGTGGGTCTACTTGACTTGCTGATTGCATTGTAAAAGAACAAAATCAGACCAAAGAAGTGGTACCTCCAGCTGGTGTTGACTGGATGTGACCATTGTGAGGTCTTGACTGCTCTTTAGAAAAGATTGGCCTGTCACAATTATTACATTTGCTCTTGAAAGCAATTATTTGAGCAGACCTCAATTATGTTGCATAATCGCTAGAATCGTTTCCATTCATCTCTATAAAAAGAGCTGGATGAAAAGGCAATGTCATATCACTGTTTCCGCAGATCGAGTATATGGATCAGGTACTTACTGTACCACCACTTGCCCTATTTGTACCTCTCACATCTGCATATGTGCATGTGCATATTTTACAACAGTGCCCAATTTGTACCACTTCATTTGATGACATTTTATTTCTTTTCACTACATCAGCTTCATTTTACGAAGGCCTTATGAGCATTCTCCAGCAGCCTAGAACAGGATATTCAGCCAGATATTCTAATTTTGGATTCCTTGTGTTCTCTGTCTGTTTAATAGAAGTTCTGCATAGCACATTTACTGGTGTCTTAGTGCATATTTATGGGTCTCATTAGGTGCCCCAGTATGTTATTTTGGCATTTTTTTTCTGATCCCACTGATATTGAGTGATAAAAATATGGCTGAAATAAACACAAAATATGCCAGATATTCATATTTCAGTTCACAGTGAACCAAACCAATAAGTATACCAAAATACCATGTCGCTGTAGAGCAGCAATTTCAACTGATGGAAATATACACTAACATTTCAGATATTGGATATTTAGGCAATAGTACTGATCCAAAAACAGGAAGTAGATGACTGAACACTTAAAATGTCAGTCAGCAGGGTCATTAAAACCAGGGGTCACTATCACAATTCACAAAGCCCATTACTTGTCGGATTTATGGTACCCCAGTTTAAATGGACTTCATCTCCATTTACGTACCCTTAGCCCAGAATACCTTAATTCCGACAAGTTATCCAGCTAAGCAAGAAGTCCTGCTTTGTAATACAGGCCCCGGTTCTCGTTAAACAATCAAATGACCACTGTAGTTTGCTGTAAATTTAGACAATATGGTTTGCCATAAAATAGCAGGATGGATAGATCAGGGAGTGCCAGAAAATGCAATTTGGTGTACGCTTGCTGTGCGTATGCAAACATGCGAGGTACAAATCAGGCAGGTGATGGGGATCAGGTAGTGACGACACCAGCTGTTTATCTCAAGGCATTTAACTTATTTGTCATTTATGTCTTATCTGCCTCCACTTTTTACAAAGCTTAAAAGGCAAAGGAAAATGCCATCCATCCAGCCATCATCTACCGCTTATCTGGGTTCAGGTCGCGGGGCCAGCAGTCTGAGCAGGGCTGCCCAGACCTTCTTCTCACCAGCCAACTCCTCCAGCTCCACCAGGGGAATACCAAGGTATTCCTAGGCCAGCTGAGAGATATAATCTCCCCAATGGGTCCTGGGTCTGCCCCAGGGTCTCTTCCTGGTTGGACATGCCCAATAACATCTCCCCAGGGAGGCATCCAGGAGGCATCCTAGAAAGACGCTCAAACCTCCTCAAGTGGCTCCTTTCAAAAAGAAATTATTTTTATTTATATATTCCAGTTCAATGCAAATAAATAGCTCTTCTTCTTCGTGATGTGTATGTGTCTTATTAAACAATGATTAGGCTTACTCTATAATAGTCATAAAATGAACAGAAAAAGACAATTAAATAATTGATCACAATTATTTGTATGACAATTCATTGTCAACTAAAAATCTGTGATTGTAAAAGCCCTAGTAGTGACAGCACTGGCATTAGAAAGAAGGAGCAAATGAGGCTGTACACCTTCAAATCATACACTGCAGAAAGCATCTGCCAAAGTGGAAACAGTCTGGAGCACAAGAGAAGTTATCCTAGGTGCAGAGCCGCTAGTGACTATGAAGAAAAGAAGAGAAAAAGACTGGCTGTACCCATTCCAGTGCCTGTTGTGTGCCAGGACATCACAGGCCACTGGATGATTATGGCTGAAAAAAGGGGAGATATTATGTACCAGGATGCAAAGCTACACCAAAAGCCAAATGCCCAAAATGTAACATTCGCCTTTGTTTCACATCCATCAGCAACTGATGGTCATATGGACATTTAATTTTTGGGTTAAATGCCTCTAAGAAATGTGAGAGGGTGGTAGGTTGTTTGATGATTTAGTATTAAGCTTTATATTGGCGGATAAACCATGTGTGGTGAATGTTTCTTAAATTAAAATGTACTTAATTATAGATATTGCTTGTTTTCTCCTTATTCCACTCATTATCTGTACTATAAAAAAAAACCCCTCAAAGCAAATTGTTGCCTTCATGGGGTGGTGGCGGGGGGGTTGGGGGACAAGGGGCAGGGAGGACAAATTTTATGATTGATATATTATCAGGGATCCCCAAGCTCGCTAAAAGTGGGGTGAAAGATTTTTTTTTTCTTAAAAAATTTAAATTCATGCCATAGGGATGAATATATTTGCTTAGTTTTATTAGTTATACTTTTTCAAGAGGCACGACCCCAAATCCCTCAATTGAATATGCATATTAATATATTAATATTTTAAGTTATGAAACAAAATTAAACTAACCAAATCTGACATACAGAAGTATCCAGGCTAGCAACAAAAGACAAACTGCTGCTAGGTTAATCTTCCACTTTTTTTAAGGCTCAGCATTTTTGGGTTTTTGCCAAACAACATGCAATATCCTGATACAGCTCTCCAGCAGGTATTTTCTTAAGCTAGTTCTTTTCGCTGCCTTCAAAGGAAGCAAACAAATACTGCTGGTAATTTATCACAAAGTAAGAACACTGGAAGTGTTCCTACTCCATCTAGTGACCTTATAAGTAATATATAATAAATATCAATATATTAAATTTCACGTATGATATATCTTTTATAGTTTTTTGTGTTTTTGTGTGTGATGTTATTATGCATGAGCATTGGAAATGTGTACAAAATGTTAACATGCTTACAAATGTGGATCTTTTAACTTGTGTAGTGAAACACACTTAATACTTTCTGCTATATGTGGCAATGTTTAACAAATACACAGGATAAATATACATGTATATTGTAGAAATATCACTCTAAATAAGAAGACAAAGGTGTTAAAAAGTTGATTAAATCAATTTAACTCTCTAAATACATGACATTTCTTTTTTGTCCCACTTAGAATGAAAATTCAAGGAAATCAGCCAGTGTTGATAACATACAGTACACTGGCAGTAGATGTGGGGAAATTACTATGTTTACTTACGTGATATCTCGCAGTGATCTTGCAGCGATCTTTGTATCTCACATTTCTTCACTTCACTGGCATGCTCGCTTCACAAGTTCACTCACCAAGGGGACCAAAAAATTTAACGTGGTTTTTCTTGAACACAGGGACCTGTGCCCCTAAGCCTTGTGATGTGGAAGGGTCGACATCACAAGGCTAAGTGAAAAGTCAAAGGGGGCTATTAATGGGTAGATTAATAATGATGATGTGGCTTTTTAATGCCACCAAATTAAGTTTTTTAAGTTTTATTAAATGAGGCAAGAGGCAAATATTCCAGCTGTCCACTGTGCAGTACCATGCAGTGCACAGACAGCAGGGGCTACAGGAGTCCAGCAGCTGCATACAGAGCAGAACAAGGTGCATGACGCAGAATTTAAACAGCCCAAATAAAGGATTTCACTCTTGTTTCTTAGTTGGACGAGAACCGAATTTTTTATCAAATCAAATGCATGTTTGACAGTCCACATCTACTTGATAACAATAGACAAAGAAGACCATGCAATATGTCACTATGACAACATAAGTAAGTAAAAGCAGGGCCGTCAACTTGATCTGATCAAAGCTACTTCTTTGCATTTTAGCAGATTTTTCTTCAAGGTGTCCTTGCAGGTGGATTATGTTTAGCAATCATTTGCTAATCAGCACAGACCCATGGCTAATTATATAGAGTAGTGTTTGTTGGTCACAGAGTGTGTGTGGCCACCACCATACTCCACCTCCCCAGCCAACATTTTTTTTCATGATGTAATGAGCAAGGGATAATGTGGTTGTGATTTCAGTTTTGCTTAATTGCCTGGTCTATCTAACCAGTCTAGCCAGTTTCCCCAGTAGAAGGAAATGTCAACCTATGTCCGACTACCGACCGTTTCAGTTCCCTGCTTTTCCGGGTGCCTCATTCATCCTTTGTGTGGTTTGTCTTGTGTGTTACTCCTGATTTCTGCCCCAGTGGGTTTGTGTTCTTCCCTGTGTCTCTCTATTTTCCTGTGTCTACACCTGAGCCTACCTTCACCCCCAGAACCGACCTACTGGCTTCTCGACCTTCGCTTGTTTTTTACCGCGACTCTTCCCTCATGTTTTGGCTCCGTGTTCCCTCGGCATTTGGGTCCCTTAACCCCCACGATGTGTTATTACAGTGTATCCAGAGGCCATTTGAGAACCACTGATATAGAAGACAAGGACCACAAGTATTGTAGATCATTGTGAACTGAACATATGTAGAGAAAGCTAGATGTATTTCCGTCAATGAAATATTAATATTTACGCACACATTTATTACATTGCCAACTCACAGGTTTCATTTATTTTTCTGAACTTGCAGTTCGTCTTTGAGACACAGGCCGAAGATTAAATAGACAGAAACAGAAGATTGGCTTCCTTGGCCATACCAAAGACACATCAGTCAAAACACCTAGCAAAGAGTGTACCTGGGACACAAGGAATTTTTATTTTGAGCCAATGATCAGTACATGTTAGGGTGACTACCTAATCCATGACAGGAGGAACACTATGAGCTATTTCAGGTTAAACTACTTTAAAACCTTTAAAATTGTTTGGTACATTTACTGGTTTGTTTCCTTGATTGAAAGACTCATTCAGCTGTTTCACATTAACATAAGTGACTTGCTTGATTATAGGAGATTGACCAATCAGCACACAGGTAGTGTAGCTCATAGTGTCCCTTCTGACATGGATTACAGTCGTGGCCGAAAGTTTTGAGAATGACACAAGTAGTGATTTTCACAAAGTTTGCTGCTTCAGTGTTTGTAGATCTTTTTGTCAGATGTTTCTATGATATACTGAAGTATAATTACAAGCATTTCATTAGTGTTTTCATTATTAACAATTACATTAAGTTTAAGCAAAGAGTCAATATTTGCAGTGTTGGCCCTTCTTTTTCAAAACCTCTGCAATTCGCCCTGGCATACTGTCAATCAACTTCTGGGCCAAATCCTGACTGATGGCAGCCCAATCTTGCATAATCAGTGCTTGGAGTTTGTCAGAATTTGTGGGTTTTTGTTTGTCCACCCGCCTCTTGAGTGACCACAAGTTCTCAATGGAATTAAAGACTGGGGAGTTTCCTGGCCATGGACCCAAAATGTCAATGTTCTGTTCCCTGAGCCACTTAGTTATCACTTTTGCCTTATGACACGGTGCTCCATCATGCTGGAAAAGGCATTGATCATCACCAAACTGTTCTTGGGTGGTTGGGAGAAGTTGCTCTCGGAGGATGTCTTGGTACCATTCTTTATTCATGTCTGTGGTCTTTGGCAAAATCGTGAGTGAGCCCAACCACCCATGTGAATGGTCTCAGGATGCGTTACTGGCATGACACAGGACTGATGGCAGCGCTCACCTTTTCTTCTCCAGATAATCTTTTTTCTGGATGCCCCAAACAACCAAAAAGGGAAAATCTCTTTACCCCAGTCCTCAGCAGTCCAATCCCTGTACCTTTTGCAGAATATCAGTCTGTCCCTGATGTTTTTCTTGGAGAGACGTGGCTTCTTTGCTGCCCTTCTTGACACCAGGCCATCCTCCAAAAGTCTTCACCTCACTGTGCATGCAGATGTACTCACACCTGACTGCTGCCGTTCCTGAGCGAGCTCTGCACTGGTGGTGCCCCGATCCTACAGCTGAATCAACTTTGAGATGGTTCTGGCACTTGCTGGACTTTCTTGGGTGCCCTGAAGCCTTCATCACAACAATTGTACCTCTCTCCTTGAAGTTCTTGATGATCTGATAAGTGGTTGATTTAGGTGCAATCCTGCTAACAGCAATATCCTTGCCTGTGAAGCCCTTTTTGTGCAAAGTAATGATGACTGCATGTGTAACCATGGTTAACAGAGGAAGAACAATGATTTCAAGCCCCAGACTCCTTTTAAAGCACCCAGTCTACTATTCTAACTCTATCAGCATGACAGAATGATCTCCAGCCTTGTCCTCGTCAACACTCTCACCTGTGTTAACAAGAGAATCACTGAAATTATGTCAGATGGTTCTTTTGTGGTAGGGCTGAAATGCAGTGGAAATGGTTTTTTTGGGATTAAGTTCATTATCATGGCAATGAGGGGCTTTGCAATTAATTTCCATTCATCTGATCACTCTTCGTAACATTCTGGAGTATATGCAAATTGACATCATAAAAACTGAGCAGACTTTGTGAAAATTAATATTTGTGTTATTCTCAAAACTTTTGGCAATGGCTGTAGATATAAATCTCAATAGAATATTGTAAAAAAAAACAAAAAACTACACGTACATAGAAAATGAATATCTGGATATTTGTTTAGAAAGGATCAATTACTGATGTGAAGAGCAGGGTCACACACCATCTTAGAAGAGCAAATCACTAACTGCAAACCAGCAAGTCTGTACAAGACGTTACTTAAAATATTCAGTGTCACTGCCATTTATACCAAAAGATTTTTTTTGTATTACTTTCATTTAATGGAGAGTTTCCTTTATTAATCTCATCCTACTCCCATTCATTCCTCAAATGCCAAGCAGGGCTCTGCTCCATACTAAAACTCCCCGTATTACTTTGTTCAGTTTGTTGTCATGGCAATAGTCATAATTATTCCAGATAATTATTGCAGTGCTAGTCCATTAGGCTTCTTGTCTTTTTCTGTTACCCCATCTATATTTGTCTCTGACAAATAATATTGGGCTTGATTCTCCCCTGCTTGTAAGCTTATTCTCCCATTGACTTAGCCCTGGGAACGCCGGCTGTGTGGCATATGCATCGTGGCTACAGTGCGGATCCATGTGATTGTCCACACAACCCACATGTGGACCCAAAATGGGCAGGTGTGGGTTTACTGTGAGCCAGTTTGAGCAGGGCAAACCCACACTAATTTGACACAGATAATCAGGTCCTTCAGTAACATCTCAGTATTAGACCCAGCTATGTTAACATTCAATTTTTCACGTTACATTGTCTCAAAGCGCTTTACAGCATCCGCCCAAAGCCCCCAGTCAGCAAGCCAGAGGAGACAGTGGCAAGAAAAAACTCCATAGAAGGAAGAAACCTTGGGAGGAACCAGACTCAAAGGGGGAGCCCATCCTCCAGGGGGCAGCAGAGGAAGCCCTAA
>JAOYFF010000202.1:0-16997 GCA_025773925.1 Cryptomyrus ogoouensis
TTGGCACCAGCTGACATTTACTAATGACAGCTGTTGCCATGCATCAGATCTAATGAGCTGATTAAGGTCTGAAACCTCGTAAAAAGAATCTGAGACTTTGGAACTCTTAGGGTGCCCAAACTTTTGCAGAGTGCCACAATAATGTTTTTATTTTTTATCTTTGTTCATTTTATGAGATAAAAAGTAACTATGCATCAATGTTTGCTGAAAATATTGTGCATTTCTTCCATTTCCTACAGAGACTGTGTTTACATCTTTTCAACTAAAAAATGACCAAAATATGTTATTTATTGAGGGGTGCCCAAACTTTTGCATACCACTGTGTGTGTGTGTGTGTGTGTATATATATATATATATATATATATATATATATCTCCTGTCCTGCTGTTATGTCTTCAGGATGGACTAGTGAAAGCAAACATGGAGAAGCTGACCTTCTACGCCCTCTCTGCCCCGGAAAAGCTGGACCGCATCGGGGCCTACCTGTCGGAAAGACTGTCCCGCGATGTGGCCCGACACAGATATGGGTAAACTGCAAAGTCATGCCTAGGAAAATAGCCTTCAGTTCCACAAAAAAAATGTGTTTTTTAAATTTTATTAG
This sequence comes from Cryptomyrus ogoouensis, assembly GCA_025773925.1. Lineage (NCBI taxonomy): Eukaryota > Metazoa > Chordata > Actinopteri > Osteoglossiformes > Mormyridae > Cryptomyrus > Cryptomyrus ogoouensis. Next base: position 602 of record JAOYFF010000202.1, read on the forward strand.
CTTAAAAGTTTAATTCCTTTTTTTGGGAAATTCAATAATTTCTCAGTAAAGAGTAACAGGCCACAGTATTCATATGATTTGAGATGCTAATTATGCTACAAACATAAAGATCCTAAATCTTTTACATGCATTGCACTAGTAGCTATTGATAAATTGTGGGTTTGTTGTACAGAAAAAAAAAATCTATGCTATGACAAGCACCAGAAATAAATTATTTTAAAAAGTTTCAAGTGGAATATAAATTTAAAATAATTCCTAAAAAATTCCAGGACTTACCTTCCCAAAAAAAAACTCACTGGTCCTTTGCATTTTAGAAGTAGAGCAATGAAAATTAGCTTTAATTTAACCTAATAACCCCTAACAACTTACTTTAATCTGCGGCTGATTTTTTCCAAGATCAGCCAGGAAATACAAAATTGAAAATGTGTGTGGTGAGCTGAACCTATGGGACTAACACAAACAAAATCAGTACCGGAAATAAGCAAGCAGATCCTGCTGATCGGCATTAAGCAGGAAACCCATGATTGTTTATCTTGACACACACAGAGTGGGCATCAATGGCATTTAGCTTTGTATTTGCTAAAAGCTGCTGCCACGTTCCCAGCTAACAGGGAACATTCCCAGAACTTTGGCCAACATTGTGTAAATATAACCTTAAAATTTGCAGAGATTTACATTTTACATTTTAACAAAGGTTCTGTCAACGTTGGCACGATAACATTATTAACTGAACATCCTATTAATGTAATTAATATTGAAAAATAAAATTTCATAATAGTCCATCCTTTGAATATGCCATTCAACTTTGAACCCATGACCTTGGAGGGGAAACGTCACTATATTACCCACTGCCCTACCATGTCCTTTATTTCATACAATATTAGCTTTATTTTGGGGACGGCATGATGGTGCAGTTGTTAGCACTGTCGCCTCACACTTCTGGAACCAGGGCTTGAGTCTCCGGCAGAGTTCCGTGTGTGTGGAGTTGGCATGTTCTCCTTGAGTCGTCATGGGGTTACATCTGGGTTCTCTGGTTTCCCCCCACAGTCCAAAAACATGCTGAGGTTAACTGAAGTTCCCAAAATGCCCATAGTTGTGCATGTGTGAGTGACTGGTGCGTGATTGTTCCCTACAATGGTCACCAGTTCAAGTCTCATGGTTTTACCCCATCCTGGGTTGTTCCAGGCCTTGCACCTGTAGTCTCCAGGATTGGCTCTGGATCCCCCGTGACCCTGAAGAGGTTAAGCGGTTATAGAACATGTAGGGATGGATAGTAGTAGTTGTAGTAGTGGGATAGCATCCTGGGAACATCAGGAACACTGGAATCTTTCAGCATTTCCATAATGTTCGGTAAACACGCGTAGCACAAAAAATGAGTAGCTGGGTTGTCCGACTGGAGTGTTGCCTCTGTCTGTTTCTCCAGGTACGTGTGCATTGCCATGGAGGCCCTGGACCAGCTGCTAATGGCCTGCCACTGCCAGAGCATCAATCTGTTTGTGGAGAGCTTCCTGAAGATGGTGCGCAAGCTGCTGGAGGCCGACAAGCCCAACCTGCAGATTCTGGGCACGAACTCGGTGGGTGGCGCTTTTCCGGCTCACGGTACCACCCCGCCGCGGCTTCTCCCACACGGATTCCCAGCTACAAGCCGCTGACATCACCTCCCTAATGTTAGTTCATTTAAGTTGCTGAGAGAATAGTGAAAAAAGGCCACTTCACAGGCACAAACCTCTTTTTGTCTTCTATCTATTTGTCCAGAGGGCATAATGCTAATTTGTGGAATGACTGGCCAGATGTTTTCATGCATTGATCCATCCACCCACCCATCTTCCAACAACTTTTGTCGGTGTTGGCTGACAGCCTATCCCATTAAGCACAGGGCACAAGGCAGGGGAAAACACACACTTACACACACTCCAAAAAAGTTATTTGGAAAAAAGGGCAACATTTAGATTGTTCATCTAACCTTGTCTGGATACTTATAAATTCATAGTACAATATTAGTGCAATACAACATACAATGCATACAATTGTGCTGCTTGGATGTTGAGAGTATATTATTGCCACTACTACAGATCACGCTAAGTGGCAAGAGGAAACAAATGAGTTACACTAAAAGGCATTCAGATTATCAATCATTTTTTTAAAAAAGAGCCTATAGGTTAAATATGCAACATTTGTTACACATGATCATATTTTTATGGGTATATAAGTGTAATTCAGCAGTGTAATTGACATTATCTGACAGTCATCAAAATATCCATCAAAGAAATAATTTGGATTAGATGTTGTACAAACCTCTCAAGAAAGAAACAACTGGAACTGTTGTTTCCTTTATACTTGCCACATTTGTCCATGTCCGTGCCGTAGTTATCCTAAGGGGCTGAGATATGGAGCTGAAAGATTAAAGAGAGATTGGTTTGGTGGATCAAGGCCAGCCAGTTAGGGGCTGACAGCTACACTCATGATATGTACAGGAATCCCTTTCTGCATCTAAGTAGACAGCACATATGTTTTTCTGGAACAGGATGCTCTAGGTGTTGGCAGGAATACTGCTATATTACAGGAAGATGATATCATTTCTGGTGTAGCCTTTTTATTTATTTACCTTGGGGTCTAAAAAAATAAGCTTTGAAATGTTACAAACACTAACAATTTTCAATGCAAACTGTATACATTTAGTTTTCCTCTGAGATAAAGAGGTAATCAGTTTGCACCCTAAAAAAGCATTTGTATTCGCAAATTCTTATCTTGATATCTTATTTACTCCTGGTTGAATGGCATAAATGTAAATTAAGAAAGAATTATAAGGAAGGAAAAACTGAAATGCTAGACGGACTTTTCTTTTTCTCTGTCGTGACAAGAAAGCAACAATGTCCAGGCTATTTCATAAAATGCCATCGACTCCTTTTATGTAGGCGGTTTTTGAATTCGGGTCACAGCATGGCATGGCTTCTGCTTTATACCAGTTCATCACAGGGGTCCTGCGCAGATTCACTTAACAAGGGCAAATCAAAGTTTCTTAAAGGGTATCCATTTGGGAGGTGGAAGGTTCTGAGACCAGCACACCAAGAAACTCCAACACTCAGCAGAAACAAAGTCTGTTTTTGGATCCGGCTGAGGCGTCATAGCGCCGTCTTTAAATATCTCATTGCAAATTTGTTTTAGCTGTGTCTAGTCTGGTGTGCCTCCGTTTATTAAAATATAAAGGGGAATTTTATGTGAGATATATTTGCATGGTCTGAAGGGCTTGATGGATATATTTATAGGGTTGTTTACCAGTAATATTTGGCTTGATGCTTACCCTGTCAAGAGCGGCACAGGGAAGCAGGCGAAGGAAGCCGTGGATACGAAAAAGGGATTTATTAACGGGGTAACACAATCCAAACACATGTAACGTTAATGACCGGACTTGGAAAACAACCTGAAACGCGGATTAAATACATTGAACTAATGACAGCAACAGGAAACAGGACGAACGGGGCATGACAACCCTATAGCTGATTTGCAACTTGTTTGAAACAGTACACAAAAATATTTTTTGATTTTTATTAATTCCATGAATTAGATTGAGATGATGCATAATAAAATGTAATGGATTAGAATTGCAGATGTGCCGTCTTGTGTTGTCCTGTGCACGGAACTCTTTTGGCTTTAAGTATTTACCCCTTTCATCCATCTAGTTTGTGAAGTTTGCCAACATCGAGGAAGATACTCCCTCGTATCATCGCAGCTATGATTTCTTTGTATCCCGCTTCAGCGAAATGTGTCACTCCACCCATGACGACCCTGAAATTCGGACGAAGTGAGTCATGTACGAGAGTTTATGACCTTAGGCTGTGTTTCAAAGTAGCTAAAGCAGATTTATGCCAAAGTTATTATTAACTATTCTTAGTTAACTTAAATCATAACTTTCAAAATCGATCCTATTTATGTTGCTAATAACGTTATTTGCCCACTGCACAGAGTTCCTAAAGTGGACAAAAATGTCACCCCAGCTGTATATCTCAGGACATTTTTTGCTGCATGTTTATCCAAAAGTCGAAAGCATATCTGGTGTGAAGATCTCCCCGTCCGTCTCCAAGGATCCGCATGGCGGGAATCCGGGGTCTGCAGGGAGTGGTGAGGAAGACTGTGAACGATGAGCTTCAGGCCAACATCTGGGACCCGCGACACATGGATAAGATCGTGCCGTCGCTGCTGTTCAACCTCCAGCAGGAAGGGGGCAGAGAGAGGTTGGTGTCCTCATACGGCAATAATGACCGGCAGTCTGCTGTTTAGTGCATTAGGTTCGTCAAACTGAGATAGGTGCTTCTGTATTTCTCATGCTCTTAACTGGAATGAAGTGCTATTTGCAGCACGAGATAAATAATCTGGAAGAATACACATTTCTGAAACACTTGATTCTGGCATTTTCCATTTATCATTGTGATTGAATATTTTAGTAGATGAATGCGACTGACAAAACGAGTGCAATGTACCCTAAAGTACTGTAATGTGAGGATGAAATCTATTATCTTTTGAAATGCTCACAAAATAATATATACTATAATGACTATAATAATATATATATTATTGAGCTGTTTCATTTGACAGATGAAACAGCAGGAGCTTTGTATGAATTACAGAGAAACAGTAATATTTACGATTTTCAGCTGGCTGTTACATTTCTTAAGTGAGAAATATTAGAGAGTAATACTTCACAACCAAACAGATCATTCTAGATTGCATCTCACTGCCTCTTTCAGTGTTTTTCTTCATAAGCTTAATAACATTAATGTGAAGGCCTAACATGAATGGTGTCAGTGTCCCCGAGAGAGGACAGACTGACTTTGAAGAGTTATTTTGAAGGCTGTCACACTGCATCAAATTACGTTTTTACTTTGGACTATTAATTATTACTTTTCAGGCAATTTTTAGCAAACTGCAGTGAAACTCTGAAACTTACGTGTGGTACTGTATGTGGTAGATATTATGCATCAGTGGTCTATATCATTACCTTTGAGCCTTTGATTAAAGCATCAAATTTGCTATGGTGTACCCCAGCCGTGTGCCCTGTGCAACCTGGGATAGGTTCCAGGCCCCTGCCCAGAACCTGATAAGGATAAGCAGTTTGAATACAGATGGATGGATGGATTTGCTTTCGATGATCTAAAACAACAGAGAAAAAACGAGCCTTTTCTCATCTAATTTTTTAGAATAATTGGACAAATAAAATCTTAATATCTGTAACATTTTACTTGATGCTGTCATCTAAAATGTATCATAGATACCTTCATAATGCATTATAATGGTTGGTATGAGAATTAATAAAACCTAACAGCGTCTTCTATTGAGAATCATAAGACATTATAGTGTTGATTATAATACTTCAAAAGCTCCATTTAAGCTCTCATCTATAATGCACTAAAGATGCCTTCATAATGTATTTTAATTGTCGGTATAAGAATTGAGGATGCTTTGTACTCCATTATGAAGGTACAGTATCTATAGTGTATTCTAGATGAGAGCTTCATAAAGTATTTATAATGCATAATAAACATGGCTATAATGTGTTATGCCTTTTTCTTAATATTTATAGCCATGTTTAATGCTTTATGAATGCATTATAATGTATTATATATGTGTTTATAGATTCTTATAAATGCGGCATTCATAGAAAGTGTAATAATATCTTACTATCTTACTATAATATCTTATCTTACTAATCGTTTTTAATTTATCACAATGCAGCTATTAACAGAAGTGAAATGGGAGTAAAATTTGTCAAGATACTAGAAGAGAAAAACCTAATAAGAATTGACTGGAAATATTATGAAGGTAGAGATGTATTTAAAGTAGGACTCTCAGTTCAAAAAGGATTTATAGGCGCTTTCGGAGGAAGCCAAGGCATATTGTGCATCTGAGGCCGTTTTTTTTCATGCACGCCTCCCCACCGGGGAACGATAGAGATTGAAAAATGACAAATTCTTGTTGACGGATGTGTCACGGTGATGATTGTGCCAGGGGCTGTCGCATGTAGGCGATCAAGTGACTAAGTGCTTTTGATCACACGACACCCGTGTACTGACACACGTGTAATGATGACTCATGTACACCCCCCCCCCCCAGCCAGTCACCCCCACCACTGCCACCATCACAAGTCACTGAGAGGGATGCAGACAGCGCGGCTGAGCTGACAGAACGATGTTTTCGGGAGCTTCTGGGACGTGCGGCTTATGGCAACATCAAAAATGCTATCACGCCCGTACTTATGTGAGTTTGTGCTGGGGGCACCACGTATTAAGCTAAAACTAATGGCTTACATTAAATTATACATAAGCTCATGGCAAAGTGCCATGAAACTGAGTGATAGCTAGCAGCTAGTTCAGAATTGGAAGGATGTGGGAGTGTGCTGTTTGAGTTCACTGCAATGAGTTCATTCTCCATCAGTGCATCATCCTCTCCTGTTTATTTTCCAGGCATCTTGACAGCCACTCTCTCTGGGAGGGCAAAACCTTTGCTTGCCACTGCTTCAAAATTATCATGTACTCGATCCAGGTCAGCTGCATGTCTGATGTGCAGGGTGTTACTTTGTAAAAGTACAGATGAAAAATGGTTCAGGGAAAAGTACAAGATTCTCCCATGGGAGTTTCAGAAACAGCGTGGAAGATATGTACACCTGCTTACCCAACACCTGGTGAACTGCAGGATGTGCACATTTTATTTTTTTAATTCTTTTTCCTAATTTAAGAATACCCAAAACCATGATTATTCTGTTTTAAAACATCATTGTGTTGCTTAATGTTTTCTTGTCAATCAATGTACATAATAGTGTTCTTCCCATACACAATTACATCTAAACATAACAGATATAACTGTCTAAACTATATTAGTAGCAAAATACTTTGTTGTGATTCCCTCCAAGTCTGTTTTTTTGGTAACACGTTACTTAAGGCCATGTTATTGTAATTTATAAACACATTCATAATGCATTATAATGCATTCATAGAGCATTATAAACATGGTTATAAATATTTATAAAAAGGCATAACATCACAGTCATGTTCATTGTGCATTATGAATGCTTTATGAAGCTCTCATCTATAATGCACTATAGATCCCTTTATAATGCATCCTTAAGCCTTATAAGCCTTATACTGCCTTAAGCCTTATATAAGCCTTAATGCTTATACTGACCATACATTACACTACTCTGTACTGCATTATCTATAGTGCATTATAGATGCCAGCTTCATAGAGTTTTCATAATGCATAATGAACATGGCTATAATGTGTTATGCCTTTTGATAAAAATTTATAGCCTTGTTTGTAATGCTTTATGAATGCATTATCATATGTTATGACTGTTTATAAATTACTAAAAAAGCATGGCCTGAAGTCGTGTTCTCACTTTATCTTTCTCCAATTCCATGCCCCATTTTATGTCTCCCTTTTGTCCTTTTTCCTACTCTTAGTCCCAACATTCCCACCTAGTCATCCAGCAGCTTCTGGGGCACCTAGATGCCAACAGCAAGAACTCTGCCACAGTACGAGCTGGGATAGTGGAGGTGCTCTCTGAAGCAGCTGCCATAGAGGCCAGCGGCTCCATTGGCAAGTGCCTTAGCATGGTGCACTTAGTTAGTATATTTATTTATGACATCTGACCACTAGAGGGTGCTCATCACTAATACCCCATATATTTTTATTCAGAACAAAAAACTCTTTGACCTGCATCAGTATCAGGATGGTCAGAATTCCATTATTATCAGCCTGAGATTAAGGGCTACTTCGTAATAATAGACTATCCATCTGTTTTTGAATCTTTTTGAAAAGCAACCAGGAAATAACTATAACCAAAATAGAATTACCAGCCAAACAAGCCCCCCTACTGATGAATACCACTGCATAAAGTCTTTTAAATGACCACAGGGTATGTCTCATTTTAATTATAATGTCTATAACGATGACTCTGAGAATAACTACTAGGATGAAACATATGCTAACATTTTTTCAGGCTTTGTTCATGGTATCCTTAATCATTTATTAAAGAAAATAATTATTTATTGGTAATTATATATCAATAAAAGCAAAATTACTAGATTTGATCTTGAATAAGGAAGTGTGATCATAGTCCTCATGCAGGATTTTCTCTTCCTCGCTTTCCACATCACTTTACATAACTCTGCCTCTCTCCCGCTGTCACATTGAGTGATAATCTTTTTTAGTAGGTGCCAAATTCCGTAATTATATCCCAATATCCCTGGCTCTGAGCTGCTGTCTCTAACAGTCCACCCCCGCTGCTCCCTTCCCCAGGGCCCACCGTGCTGGAGGTGTTCAACACCCTGCTGAAGCAGCTTCGCTTCAGCGTGGACTACGAGTTGACCGGCTCCTACGACTCCTGTGGCGACGGTGGCCTCAAGGTCAAGGTGCATGAGGAGAGGCAGCTGCAGGAGGCGGTGATCAAGATGATCGGTAAGAGGCCGGCGATCATTAAAATGTGATATACCATGGTACTGTTTGTTCAGAAGGGTGTTGATTGATTTCTGTAGATACAGGTAGTCCTTGGGTTAAAAACGTCTGTCTTACAGACAACACGTCCTTAAGATTGGACTGCTGTAAAGCCTGTTATATTAAAAATCTGGATTAAATACAATGATTCTAAATAACGAATGAAGGCACTACTCTGTGACGCTCGTGAAAATATCACGCAGCTTCAGTGGTCTGTTGGCTTGAGGTACAGTACAGTACCTTAAAATTCCAGACGCAGAACACAATTTAAAATTAAACTCTAAAAACAAAGAATTTGCTATAAAGAGCAAATGCTAAATGGAGGATTTTCCAAATTCTTTTAACATGTACAGAATAAAAATCACATTTGAGCTAACGACTACTTTATGGCCTTAGCAACGGACAATTTTCAAATTGACAACATGACTTGGGTCACATTTAAGCCAGAAGAAAGTAGTTCTGCTAATAAATACACTTTCAGCTCATAAATATGAAAATAATATATTGGTACAAACGTGTTAGCCAAATTTGTAGTAATTGTGGTATATGCGAATGAATGTGCTCCAATCCATGCAATGTACATTTTCAAACACACTCCATAGCCTTGTTGTGCTATAATGCTTATGTAAAAAGCCTGGATAATTATTACAACATGATTGATTGTTTTTCTAAATTTATATACTTATATACAATAACCTACTTTCTCTGGTGAGGGTTGCAGTGCCTATTTATAGTAAACATAATAAAATTTTATAGATAATGCATCAATAATAACAATAGGTAATACTATATGTCCATGTCATTTTCCTCTCCGAAATTAGCTGCGTTCATTCATCAGCAGAAACCCTACACTGTCCCATAAATGAGTACCAATTTGTACTTTTGCTTGTCACTGAGGCTGTACCCTCAGAAGCCTTAGTTTACTTTTGCTTACTTTTGTTCCTTGGGTTGTTCTTTTCATGGAACTTAAATTTTAACTTTCGCCAAACCTCATATCATAGCTACTGTATGAGCATGTTGCCTCTAGCACTTCTTCTGACACTGTGTCTGCTCTCCGCATGCCCTAAGGGTCATTTGCCAATACCCTGCCTGCATACCAGTGCTCAGAGGTTATGATGTTCATCATGGGCAAAATTCCCATTCCTGGAATGTACCCGGCCTTTGGATCTGCCAGCTCAGGGTGAGCCTTAGCCACTGAATATTAACCAGTGGGACTGTAGTTTTCCAGCACAATGATCTGATTATTAGCATAGTACCTTTAAGTCACAGGACAACCACTGGCATCACTGGCTCATCTCTGTATGGTTTTCATTTGGATGATATGACTGTGTTTTGTCCATAGGGTTGAAAACTGCAGAATGATACAAGTCATGCTGCTGAAGTCATTATTGCAGGTGAGTATTATTAGTATTGTCACACAATAAGAGGCCATTAATATATTTGTTTTAAGAACAGATACAGTATTTGTGTTTCAGCGCAATACAGTGTCTTCCTCTCTTTCTGGTTTTTCACCTCCTGAGAAAGTCAGGATGTTTGCTGGGAGCCGGCAGCCAGAATGAAGCCACTATGACTCTAGAAAATTCTCAGAATCAAGAAAAGCTACAATCAGCCTAGACATAAATTTTCATGACCAAACTGGAATGATTTATGTGGCCGTCACTTTTGGAGGTGCCCTCTAAATGTATGGGATGACATAGATACAGAAGTTACAACAGTCATTGTGTTTTCTAGAAGAAAACAGCCTGATTACTAGGTTTCCAGAAAAAAATCATACAGTAAACCATACAAAAAAACTCCCATAAACTATTAACATTAAAGAAAAATATGAGGAAAATCAAGCAATAAATTAATAATAAGTCTCCTTCATGTTAAAAATTGTATAATCAGACTGATACACGCCTTCATAGCTAGCCAAAGTTCCTATCGTGAGTGTTTGTTGTCTCCATCCTCATCTCCCTAGGTGACGAGAGGCTTCCGGGCCACTAACATGCTGACAGCTCTGCCCACCTCCTTTCTGGATCCGCTGCTCTCCTCCGCGTTGATGGAGGACGCTGAGGTCCGTCTCCTGGTCCTGGAGATCCTGGTCAGCCTTATCGACAGGCATGACAATCGACCCAAATTCTGCATTATCAGGTCAGATGGTACGCTTCAGATCTCACAGAATCCTCTGAGGAATACTCAGATGAAAACCAAAAAGCATCGTGCATGTCAAGAACAGGATTGTGTGACATGGTTGGATATGATCATACTTGATCATATCATTTAAAGTAATAACAATTATAATTAAAAGCACATCTTCCCTGGTCATGAATAGATGCCAATGACACAGTGATGGGCTCATTAATCCAATCCAGCAACCTGTTGGGAGACAATGGGTGGGCAGGGCACCCGATAAATGATTAATAAAATGAATATTACATGAGCTTAACTAAATATAAAACCATTTTAACATCCGCAAAGTCTTAGAAGTAGCTGAGCTATTAACAATAAAGAGTTTACACTAGAGCTGAATGATGCTGGAAAAAATGTTCATCATATTTGACATTTTTAGAGATACAATACTACCCTCCGTATCCGTGGTTTCAGTAACCACGCTTTCAGTTACCTGCACTTTACCACGGTCCGAAAAAAAATTGTAAAACATGTTTACCATTTATCTCTTATGGAAACTAATGTTTCAGTTTTTGGTAAATGATTCAGTTACACATTACACAGAACACATTACGACTTATTCAAAAATGAGATAATAATCTTTACATAGATTGACACTGATACTCTGCTTACTTTATGTATTCACAGCATCATCCCTGACATCTCCCTACTGAAGCTGAAAGTAGACAAATGCTCTCAGCAGGACAATCTCTTCATGAATAAGGTGCTTTTTAAGGTGCTTCTTAATCCTTCTCTCTTCTAGAGATGGTAACCACAGGCTACATCTCCTGAGACTGGGTAAAGACCAGTTTGAGAATTTGAGAGTAGCTCTCTTGATACAGTAAGATAAGGACATTGAGCATGACATAACAATCAGCAGTACAAATAGTCCCCGCCATAATGCAATGACCTGTCTGGCCTTTGGGTGGCAGCATTCCCAGCGTCTGTACCGGCACATTTTCATGTCCTGCAAAGAGGAGAGTAGCACCAGGCCACACTTCGAGGCACTGTATGCCCTGCTTGCCCTCATCAGCATGGAGCTGGCTAATGAAGAGGTACTTGTGGATCTCATCCGTCTGGCCCTGGCCCTACAGGTACACACTCCTCTTGGAAACCTAAGCTTTTTTCCAACGCAATCCCCTTTGGCATGTTTGAGATGTTTGTCCGGTTTTGCATACGTCTTTTCAAGGACCTGGTTCTGGCCAATGAGGACGGCCTGCCAGTGTACAACCGTTGCACCATCCATGCTCTGTGCGCTGCCTACCTGAACGTCATCAGCCAGCTGACCACTGTGCCGACCTTCTGCCAGCATGTCCATGAGGTATGCAACTGAAGGACCACACAGCTGTTGGTAGACTACTAGTTCAGAAAGTGGATTTAAAATTCCATGGCAACAGGTCCAGATCCCAATAAATGTCATTATGCTCTACTAATATGTAGAGGTATCAAACTTAATGTTGATTTCTTCTGCAAGATTTCCACTTGAGCAAATTGTCCAGCACTTATGTGTTAGCTAACAGATAATGATAAGTTAACACCTAAGTTGTGTGAAGAATAGCTGTGCAAGAATCTGACATTAGCATCTGTTTCCACTCAGGTTATTGAAAATCGACAGAAGGACGTTCCTTTTCTTTTGCCTGAGGACGTCTTCACTGAAAATCCCCAGTGAGTGTATAAGTCTTCTTAAGTAAATGCATCTCTCTGCTATTTTACTCACTAACTAAACTCAAGAACAGCAAGAACAGCTACAAAGGGTGTTGCACTAATGTGAGCAAGTTTAACTGAATGTATTGGGGTCCTGGAAGTACCTTCTTCAGTGGGTGATGAGGTCTTTTTTCATGTCTTCTTCATAGCTGGCAGCGATGCAGTGATTCAGTTTAGACGCATTTTGCAGCATCCACACTGCCTTTCATGGATACAGATCACTGTCTACCCATTTATCATTTGTATATCAAAATATATCTCATAAAAAGCCTCATATCTGAAAACCAGCAGATGGATATATTATATCTGAGTTGTATTAAATATCTTGACATATTTGCTTACAAAAAGCTTAATATCACACAATGATTGTTTGGCAGTTGTCTCTGGAACTGAGGTTTTGGATGTCTTTCATGCCATTCCATGATTCTTGAAACTCGTGTAACCTTTTAACTAGAATCCCCAGGACACTGGAAAATGTAGAAGGAGGGTTTCTGTTCCTTCAGAGCAAAATCACAGAAGTTCTGAGAGGCAGTGGGTACAACACAGAGAGACTGGCCACCCCATACATTCCACAATTCACAGGTAATGTCCATCACTAATAGGACATTACAGCCGCTATCTGTAATTGTCATAGTTTACATTAACGGGCTGTACGTTTGTCATGGTTGGTTCATGAGTCTTTATGTATTATTTGCAGATGAGGACAGACTTTCGAAGAGGAAAAGTATTGGGGACACTGTATCTCTGCAAATGGAAGTGGAGTCCAGCAACAGCCCAGAAAAAAAGGTGGTTAGATAAACAGCAAGTCGCTGGATCAGAGGCATGGATACCCTGGCAGATTTAACACCCCCCCCCATGGCTAGACAAGTTCTGTCTACCATGGGATCCGTATTTTTTCAGATCGAATGTGCCAACCCAAGCGGGGGACCCCAAGGTGACATTTTGTCAGGGGCCCGGCAAATTTCTTTCTATCTATACCCCTGACCAGGATATTGAATATATGAAGTTCAGCTTTTTGTCATTTAGTAGCCCTGTGAACTGCATCCTTTCAGTAGCTTCTTGGTGTTGTACTAAGTCCGCATTTCTTCCCTGTTCCAGTGCACTCCTGCAGAGGAGATCACATTTGAAATTTTGAAGAAGACCATTGGTGAGTTATTTTGTAGGGATATTTAATGCAGGGAACTGGCTTTACAAGTACGTGTATACAGAATTATTTTTATAGGTTTTGGTGTTGCTAAATAGAGAAGACCAGGATAAAAATATATTTAAAACACATTCTATGTTAAATGGCATGTATTTCATCAATAGTGACCATGCTCACAGATCTGCCTTGATAATTCTTCAGTGAATAATGCTGGTACAGAAGAGCAAGAGCGAGAACGCAGAAAACAAGTGGTTGAGAAGTTCCAGAAGGCCCCCTTTGAGGAAATAGCTGCCCACTGTGGTGCCAGAGTAGGCATTCTGTTTTTTTTTATAAATCTCTCTGTTCCTCGGTGTCTTGTACAGTGATCTAATCCCTGCTTGGAATCTTGTCACACCTCCACCAGTACTCATTCGGGTCAGCTACAGGGTCTTCCGCTAAAAGCTGCCTCTATCTACTAACCAGTTATCCTGGTCATGAGGGTTTTTCTTAATTGCTAAAACAAAATATCTGCAGATATATTTTTGTAACAAATCTACAATTTAGTGTAACACTGTTAGTTTGTTAGTATAACTACTGTTTCCTTTTACTGAGCTCCTCTTAACTGCACAGAAAAGTCAAGTATTTTGAAATTTTTTTTTTTTTAGACATTTTGAAAAAATGTTTATATTTTTTTTGCAGGCATCATTACTGCAGAGCAAACTCAATCAAATCTTTGAGCTCACCATCAGGTATGCATTGCTCTAAAAAATCGTTGGGAAAGTAGGACCAAATATGTAAATATGTAATATGTGCTGTATTAAATTTTGTGATCTGATTGGGTGAAATTGTTTTTCTTGAAACCCAGGCCTCCTCCCAGTCCCTCTGGTACTTTAACTGCGGGGCAACAACAGGAACGATCTGTCCCTGTTTATGAAATGAAGTTCCCCAACCTCTGTGTGTACTAACATGCATGGCAAGGAGATCCTGACCAAGGAAGCGGGATTGGAACAGCAGAATTCAGAAATCATCCTTCCTTGTGTTCTTGCTCCTCTTGTTATACTCCGTGTGCTCAGTCCCACCTACATTTTGTGTAACAGTACTGACAGATAACGATAATCTCTTGCAATCTTTTCTGCTCCGAACAAATGCAGAAACTGACATGACATCTCCCAGCTACCTGCAGTTGTCAGAGTCATAAAACTCTCTTGTTCCTTTGTATTGTTGCTACCTTGGGTATAATTGTACAGAATGGAGGTGGGGGAACCCATGCGCAGAGGGATCCTTGGTTTATTCAGAAAATGTAACCGAAACAAAATCCAAGAATTGCCGTCAGGAAAAGCCGAAACGTCTAAAGCCAGATCAAGACTGTCATAATCCAGAACTGGAATGCAATATTCAGGGCTGGTAAACACAATGACTCAGAATACACAGAAGGATCACAATACAGATTATAGCGCTCAGAAATTTAACAAAGGAGTATTTATAGAAGTACTGGGGAAATAAGATGCAGGTGCTAAAACTCTGGTGAGTTTGATCAGAGAAAGTTACAAGTTATCTGGGCAGGCACACAGATCCAGGATTGTGACTGATCACAATAATAAATTGAAATGTAAAATAAGAATGATAATTTTATAGTAATAGAACTGTAAATTTTGAGGCAAATGTACGCAATATGCAATATGTAAACATTACAATTTGTGAATTCTGGGACGGTGCCGTTAAATTTAAGAGAACCTGGTTTTTGGAGTAATGTTATTTATGGTTTTTGAATGAAATTCCATTTGAAGTTGGTGAAGCTGTTCTTTACATGAAATCTATTGCTATTCAGGAATATGCTGTAGAAGACATGAGTAATGAACATTATTAAAACAGATAGTATATGTTTAGGATTCACCCTTAAACTTAATCAAGCATCTGTTACTGTATGTGCATGCTATGTTTTTTTTTTTTTTACCAAATTCAGCCATTAAATCTCCTCACCAAAGAGCCATATTTGAAAACGTCGTGTATGAGCTTAAAGGGAGCAGGTTGCCAGAAGTATACATCTCCAGCACTTTTAGGAGTGGGAGGATCAACTATAGATGTGAAGTCCAGTTTCAAACCTTTTTCATTTTCATTTATGGTAATAACTTCAAAATGAAGAATCTGCAGCAATTTTGTGATGAAATTATGATGTCATTGTTAGTCCTGTGACAGTATCACTTACTTCCTGGTTGTTTATTAATCATTTTCTGAACCATAGTTCAAATCTGGTAGAGAAGTGGATCATTTATTTCACTGTACTTTTTGTGCTATTATGCTTTCCATGGTAAGATTCTTCAGATATAATTGAATTTATAAGAAAAGAACAATATTTATGATTCATATAATTTTGTGGACTCTGGTATTTATGCTTATGTGTACTTAACATATCTATATCTCATTTTTGATTACTGAACTATAATTTGTTTTTTGTTTTGTGATTTTCTACCAGATATTTTCAATTCATATTAATTTTAAACTTAATTAAGTCATTCTATGTCTCAGCAGTTGTTTGTAAAAAGCACTTGCTCCTTGCGGCTGTTTGAATCTTTATATGCTGGTATTGCACATTTTAATAAATGCAGTTTCCCCCCCCCCCAGACATTTTGTTATTGCTTTGAATTTGGTGTCATTTGTTTAAAGTAACTAATTGCCTAAAGCAGGATTTCCCAGTTCTGGTCTTGGAGGGCAGATTTCAGCACACTTTTCCAGATTTCCCTGCTTAAACACACCTACTAAAGCTGGTAATTGGTAGATTAACATGTGTATTGAGTAGGGAAATCTGCAAACTGTGTTGGATTCTGGACCACGTGGGTAACCCTGGTCCAAAGTACAGGCACGTGCAGAGGGGGGGGCGGAGGGTGCTTGAGCACCCGCCCCTTTCCTCCAGGATGCCTCAAGTGCCCTTTT
>JAOYFF010000203.1:0-16916 GCA_025773925.1 Cryptomyrus ogoouensis
AAAATAAGAAATATGAAAGCTATAAATTAATTAACTAAATTAACATAATTAAATAACTACAAATTAACTAGGGAAATCCGTCAGCAGACACTTATTCAGAGCGCTGGACAATCAAGAAAGCAGGGTCAGTCAGTCCCCGGAGCAATTGGGGTTAAGGGCCCAACGGTGACATCACTCTGCTGGCCAGGGAATTTGAACCAGCAACCTTCTGATCATGAATTCTACACCGCAGAGCTGCACACCACCAAATCTGCAATTTCTCTGCAGTTTTGAGATGTCCGTTATGTTTGTTTTGCATTGCACCATCTACATGTTAAAGTTCAAACCTTTACAAAGGTACATTTACTAAACACATTACTGTTTTTGGAAAACTTTTCCTAAGACGATATTCTGTCCTTTCTTTGACAGCTTTCTACAAAAAATACCCACTGCCCATATTCTTATTTTTTTACTTCTTCCTTATCTGTTATCCCTTATTTCCCCAAACTGCTTCTTGCCATCCCTCAGTGTCCCCGATGAACAGACCCAGTGTCAGTGGGCAGGGAGATGAGCGTGGGTGACTTCAACAGAGCAGCCATAGATCAGAAAAATGGAGGGAATGCACTGGGAACCCACTACTTCCTGATATTCACTGTCCTTTTACTCACTTGCTTCTCCATTTAATAGGAACAGCAGACAGACACGGATTCCCAGGTTAGTCATATATTTTCTTTTATCATCTACAGAGTGACATTTTCTAAATGTGTGAGGAACCTGAGATGTGGTTGTAGTAGAGAAAAGGGGCCAACAGGCATCACTAATCCATCCAGGTATCTTCCCACTGCATATTCCAGTCAGGCTTGCAGTGTATCCTATCCCGAGCATCACTGCACACAAGACTGGGATAGTCCCTGGATGGATTAATAATATATTTTGCAATCACATTTGAAGTACAATGCATATTTTCTCTTCCGACACTTAACTTCTTCCATTATACTTTTTATTCCTCCACTCAGATGATGTGGTATGTGTTTTTACAGTCAGCTTAAATACATTTGTGTTACCTAATATGTGATTTATGTAACAGTGGTGCAACGTGTCCCACTGTCCTGCTTACTAACTTCTGCAGTGCACATGTCTCAAAAGAAAATCCATTATTCTTTGGCTTTCAGTCTGTTTTATTATGTCTCATCCATTCATTTTTAATGTCATGCTTTGTTTATTGTTCCATATCCATTTCTCCTTGCTCGTTTTTATGTTGAAGTCGCCCTACAATGAACAGTGACAATCTAGAACACACAGGGACCCCTTCATCCCAAGTTCCTGCCCTCTCCAGTCCTCCTGGGACACCTCCATGTTTGCCTCAGCTTCTTCCGCTGTCCTCTCCTGTCATCAAAAAGAGGCCCATTCAGATCACTTCCTTTGACAGCAAGGGTCTCCCATTGCAGACGTCGAATAAGCCGCCGTCAGTCATCGCGAGGTATGCGCCCCACCACAACACCAGATCATTATCGGCACACAGATATTCATGTATTTTATTTATTTGAGTTTTGCCTGTGTTTTTTTTCCTTATTGCATTTTCTCCTCCCTAGCAAAAAGTCTGCTCCATCCATTTCCATTGCATCTGAGTCCTTATCATTTATTTTCCATCCGTCGATTTCAAAGTCAAGCACAAAGCTTTCGAAACCAACTTGGGGGATGACTAGATCAAGGCAGACAAACAAATCTCCTGACCTGCCTGGTCTACCTTCCACTCTGGATCGTGATGTTGGAAGGAAAAAGGTTAATGCACCTGTCACATGTAAACCCAAAACAAACTCCGCCACGGTGATAAGTCAGAAAAGGCTGCCCTCAACGGATAGAAGCCAAGAGTCGATATTAAGTCTGCTTCCATTTCATATGAATCAGGGCCCTGCAAGTCTTACTCACAGCGAAAGAGGCAGAGGGGGACAAAGGTCCAGGCAGCTTTACAAATCTCCTGGCCAAAGGACAGTGAAGAACCAAACTGCTACGGCGAACTTTACCAAACCATGGCCTAAAGACAGTATGCAGGGTTCTAATTCTAATCAAAACAAGATCATACCTAAATATTTATATCCTAATCAAAAATATACAAGGGAAATTAATGCCTTGCAAAACAGACCTCAGGACTCTGGGTTATATCAAGCAGAGTTGGTATTAAAGAAAAGTGCTTCCAAATCTAGCTTCAGCATCTCACCTGCCCAAAGGGAATGTTCGAAAGAGCCGGACAGTGGCAGAATTTCTGGGTTGAAAAACAAGGACCAACACTCATTTTTAAGGTTTCAAGGGCTCAGAACTTCAGCCAGTAAAGGACATGATTTAAGTCTGGCCTATTCTCTGTTTAATGAGCAGAAAATTGCACTGGAGTGCCCTGTTACCAGCGAAATCCCAAAGAATGCACCACAGGAAAAGAATATTCCAAACAGACCTTTGCCGCCACCCCCTCATAACTTCAAAGTCTACCTCAATCCTCCTGAGCCTGAATCCTTACAAGGAAATCATGGAAAACAGGGATGTGATCTAACTGGTCATTATTACCAGCAATCGGGAAAACTCAAACTGCTCAATCAGAGAGCCAATGGCGACACACCAACTCGCACTGATAACACAGAATTCTGCATAGAAAGGCAACAATATGGGGGAGTGTGCCGAACTCCTTGCCTTCCTCCATCGAAGCTGGGATCTCTTCCCACCTCCAGCAAAATGCTTTTGCTATCAAGAAAAAAGCCGGAATCGTTTAAGAACCAACTGTGTCAATTTTCTAGCCGGAGTAACAATCCCAAGCGTGGATCCCCAGGTATTGTAAAAGAAGATGAGAGTGAAAATACTGTCTCCAGAACAGGTAATATAAATGTACGTAACTATAGTGAGAATCGGCTGAAACAAGCATATCCAATCGACATGTGCCACGCTGGCAGCGCTGTGGTTTATCAACATGATCTCTGTGACGTTTTACACACAGTCGCTGCTTCTGAGGTGTCTTGGAGGCGGACATGCACTGAGCTGAACCCAACACCTTTGAAATGTTTGACAGACCTGAGTAAAGACTCTAACCTACATTTAAGATCAATTTATGCTGGCATTAAAAACAGCATACAGGTACCCAAATCCAGAGCTGGACCACAGGACTCGGGGGGGCGGAAGAGCTCAGTAATTGATATGTTGTCCCCCAACAAATTGCCAAATCCATCAAATAATGAGGAGACTGATTTGTGCAGCTGCCTTGAGAATGAACCAATAAACATTGCAAAACTGGGCCTGCTGCCTCGTGTCAGCCAAGAGTCTCCTGTTATACCATATGCTCAGAAAACAGGCCTCCAGAAGAAAGAAGGACGAAGTAATGACCGTAGCACCTTTCTAAAGCGTGGATTGGCCTTATCTTCATCAGTGCTTTTAGGTATCCCTGAAGACGCCAAGCACTCTGCTGAATGTACTGTAACAGGTGAGTGCAGGAAATTGTGATGCAAATAGCTAAAATTTATTGAAAATATATTAATTGGTTAACGCTATATGGAGGACTGGATGCAGACGCAAAGAATGTCGAAGGCAGTCACATTCAAACATTTAAGCACATGACTGTAGTTGAGCGAGATGACCAGGCTGCACGCGTCTTATCATCTTGGCTCCAGGCAGACAGAAACAGGGAGAGATAAAAGAGAGATGAGGGACAGGAAGTGAAGGAGGGAGGAGCAAGACAGAGATACTCAGAGGGAACTACAGACTAGACACTCGAATGTCAATGTAGGTCGCACTCAGCAAACTGTACACTACCGGCGAACAACAACCTTGTAAGTACTAAACAATTTCTCTTTTAGTGTCACTGTACTGTACTTGGCAATATCTACAGAGAAAATAGTTTGAGCAAAATGCCCTGATTGCTGTTCTAATTTTAAATTAATTTTAAACTAAATTAACACGCGCGTACACACACACACACACACACACACACACACACATATAACCCGAACCATAATAACAGAAACCAATATTATTTTTGATCGGGGCATGGGAACCATGGGTGGCCTGGGGGACATGTACTCCCCAACATTTAATTTCATCCACCCAATAAAAATACCTTTTTATTTAAATTCTAAAGTTGTCCTGCGCCCCCTCCCCGGCCCCCAGTATCAAACTCTATACTACGCCGTCGTCAGTAGAGCGCAGATTTAAACGGACCTTAGACTCATTAACGACAAATAAGCCTGATGTGTTCAGCGGAGAGCTGCCATTGTTTTGAACATGCGCGCTGCATCCGTCGGTCCTCTCTCCTCCCGTTGCTTTGACAACCAAAAAAAGGGGGCGGGGGGTTAGTAGGTGGAGGCTTGTCGACTGATCAGAGAAAGAGAAGAGAGAAAGGTGGTTGGTCACATGACCCTCATCGTAAACCGTACATCCTCTGTCCATCTGTATTAGACATCATCCGTATATTTGTTATTTTTGGGCAACAGGAAACACACATTCCTTTTTTGTAACAGTTTTGGGTTAAGCGCTCGTAACGAACAATTGGTAAGTCGCTAAGCAGTGAAAAACATTGTTAGCAATGTAGCCGACAGATTAATACTCTGAAGTGCATTGTTTTATTTCAGTTATCAGACAATAGATAGCAAAGAAATACAGTTTGGGAGGGTTTACAGGGGACGCGGTGCATAATGCATGAATGCATGAATGTGGACTGGTATGATCAAAATAAGTGCCCGTTGTGCACATGCAGTGTGAAATTTGCCAACATTTGATGTGTTGTATTATTAACGGGGAGTCATTTAATGTCAACCTTTAATGTCGAAAATCAATCAAGAGTTATTAGGAGTAAAGGGTCAAAATACCAAAAAGGTGCAGACAGTATAACGCGAGGAAGGCAGTCGTTAAAACGCTGCATATGCAATACGGGCTAGAATGAGATGTGAACGATACCTGAAGGACATTTCTCTGCGATAACATAAATCAGAAATGTCACTGAACTATAAACTAGCGTCGCGTTGTACAGATTAACGATGCTAACGAGGTGGTACATAAAATAACGGGATTGCTGCTTGGTTGCTGAAAATGACCGAAACATTCAGTCACCACAGCATTTGGCGTGAAGTGCATTTTTAAGTGTGATATGAATCCCTTATATTTTATATGTATCTGTACATGCATTTGCGTTTATGTAATCCCGTTTTAATGTGACGTGTGGCCACATTTACGTCAGGAGACATTGATAAACCGTTAATCAAAACACTGTATCCAGCAAGAACTTTCTCTTCAGTTAATCATATTGCTTTGTGTCCAGCTAATGCCCGATTCCAGTTTCTGAGCATCCACTCCACCCATTTTACCTGCAGACATGTCTGAAATTGTGCCTCCAGAAGTCAGACCCAAACCCGCAGTCCCTGCTAAACCTACTGGGATCTCATCAGTCCATGGCTCTCAGGGCTCAGGTGTCGGGGGTCAGGGGGCAGGTGGAGGGTCCTCGCTCTTGGGATATATTGGGATTGATACCATCATTGAACAAATGAGGAAGAAAACCATGAAGACTGGCTTTGACTTTAACATCATGGTAGTGGGTGAGAAAGATTTATTGTGAAAATTCTATGACACTCTGGAGTTAATGCTTAAGTGTTTTTTTAAGCCAGTAAGTGTATATTGTGTCTGTAGGTATTTTAGATTAGGCATTTAGACATTGTATGTAATTAGAATATCCTAAGTGCTATAGTTCAGTATGTTATGTTCGTCATTCTAGCAAGGATTCAGCATTATAACAGCATTAAATCTATAGATGATGGGTTTTTTTCTGGTTTGTATAATACATTTTTGAAATTGTAATAAAACTGCCTGGTCAATAGCATTGAAAGTAAATCATAATTATGTTCATTTGGTTTGATCTTAAATAAACAACATACCTCCAGCATAGTAAGGGGTGCAGTTGTTAAGGACATGTGATTCGGGGGCCATAACAGACCCCACTGCTGCATTTTACCTGAATTACACCCTCTGTGACACCCAGCTGTACAAACTGAAAGGCATTCAGGAGCACCAGCTGATGTCTTAATCCTTTCTACTTGCCTCTAGGCACCAGTGGCCTGGGGAAGTCCACCTTGGTGAATACGCTGTTCAAATCTCAGGTCAGCAGAAGGAGCACAGGGTGGAGTCGTGACGAGAAGATCCCCAGGACTGTGGAGATCAAAGCCGTGTCCCATGGTAAGGAAAGGGTTTAGGCATTGGTGTCAGAGAAAACCCTGTGGGAGCAGTTACTGCAAAGATAAAGAAAGTGCAGAGGTTTGGGGCCTTGACTTACATTCAGTAGGTTGCATGTTCAAGTCCCAAAATGTGCTTGTGGCCTGAAGGTGTTTTCCCTGACCCATTTTAATAATAGCATCAACATCTTATATGATTATGAACGCAACACGCAGGCTGCCGCAGCAGTGAAGATCTTTGACTCTCAGTTGTCAATAATTTATGTGTGTGGCTCAGCAGGTTAGGACATTGTGCCCATGACTGGAAGGTTACTGGTTTGAATCCCACTGTTGGCTGAGTGATGTCACCGTTAGGCAACCAAACAAGCCCCGTAACCCCCAGTCGCTCCAGGGACAGTCTGCCCCTGCCTCCTCAACCATATGTTGCTCTGGATAAAAGCGTCTGCTAAATAAATGTAATTTTATACTGCCTTAATTTACATATTTTATATGATAAATTTCTAAGTAAATTGTCTATTCCCAAATTTGTAGAGCCATAAGAATTCTTAATCAATGGGCTTGGGATTGAATACCCTTGAAATTGGGAATTTGGGATTCGAGACCCTTGGATTTGTGAATTTGGGATTCAAGACCCTTGAATTTGGTTATTTGGGATTCAATACCCTTGAATTTGGGAATTTGGGATTCAGGACCCTTGAATTTCCTCTCTGAGTTGTCTTAGCACAGTAGGCCTTCTCACACATGCATCGCACATGTTCAGTGTGCTTAATTTTTGTTGACTCCCTTGTACAAGCATTTCTATAAAATGTAAATTGGATTGCTTTGTTTGAGTTTGAAAGTTAGATTCTATCAGGTTTATATTTAGTGTTGTAAAAGCTCTTCAGAAAACTGTCTATAACATATTTGTTAAGTTTCATAGTATGACCTGAGTTGTGGACTTGTCTGTAAATACGTACAGTACAATGCTGTATATTTATTTGGGGTTTTTAAGATTTCCTGCAGCTTCTGTTTTGATAATCAATTTCAGGTACTTTACCTTCCGGAATTCAACAGTCCTGACTGAAGCATGTGGAAGCTGCACCAGGGTCTTCTGAATATGCACCAAAGATGAATATCAGGCTTCATAACAGGCCTAGTGATTTCAGCGTAGTCCGCCTCTACAATGCCCTTACCATGGTATAGTCTTGGCCACAGCTCTTCTTCAGCCCTCCGCAATATGGCACTGAGATTCTGCTGCCTGGGCACCACAGGCCCCTGTCACATGGCCAAGTGTGATTCCTGTGGCTCACGGTTACTTTAGGCCCTGAAACCCTAGAGGACACCTTGTTAGCCATTTTAAAAGTCCAGTATTTAGCACCCTCTCCTATTCTTTATAGGAGGCCCAAGTGGGAGGATATGAAACAGACAACTCTGGCCACATGGTTTGACAGTAGCCTCAGAGCCTGGCTAAATGCTAGAGGCTACATCAAAAGAACCAGGCTGTCAGTGCTGATCTGGACTTTTGCCATTTACCCTGGGCATCTGTAAGAGTTAATTGTGAGTCTGTGTAGTTGCCCACAGTAATTCTATCCTCTACTGTTGTGCCATTCTGGGACTGCAAAGCAAAACTGAACTTTAGTGTTTTTGTTTGTTGGCAGCTGTAAAGTGAGAAGTCCAGAAAACACTCTGAGAAGCTTGTATGTCACCCACTCAAATGCATGGCTGACATCAGTGGTTATTTCTCTGTTCTCGGCTGCCTGAGCTGGCTTGCAAAATGGTCTTAAGCAGCTCTTTCCTGGAGCTAATCTGCACTTTTTCGATGTCATGCAATGTGATTCTGGTCAAAAACACTGCTTCCTTTTACGTCTCCATCAGTGTTTCTGAGACTGGTCCCCTAGACAGTCCACATTTTTGCTCCGTTCCAAGCTGTCTGGCTGGGAGCTGGGAGGGAGCAAAAACATGGACCATCTGAGGGTCCCTGAGGACTGGGTTGAGAAACACCGATTGACATCATTCTACAGACCATACTGGTATCTCTTTTCCCTCAAAGAGGCCTTTTCATCCTAACTGAGATCTTACAGATACAGTGTGCTGCCTAAATGGGACTTGATGTGGTCTTGGAGTAAAGTAGAATGATGATGCACTTATCAGTTACCTCAGTTTTATTTACCTCACAGCTCAGTTGTCAATTTGACAAATAAAAAGACTGTTTGGAGGAATTCCAAGAATTGTTCCTCTGTGTTTGTTCTTCCTCGAGTCTGTGAGTGCGGCGCCTTGAAGGTTTTCTTCAGGTTTAGCCTAACCACTGTAAAGTTTTCATACATGTCCTAGTTATTTTATATCATCTGTACCCCTGAGATTTCAGGTATTGTAACTTTTCTCTTTTTTCATACCAATATCCATTCCAAATGTAATATAGAACTGAAAAGTCTAGCAAAAGGAGGTTATTTGTCTTATAAACATGTAAAGTGAATTTCTGTTCATATTTACAAGGTCCAGTCTGTAGGACTAAACACCCCTAATGCTTATTACTTTGACTTGTCTGGGCTGTTGACCTTTGACCTTTGCTAGATCTGGCTCCAGCCCATTTTCTTCCGAAACGTTTACTCAGGTCAAGCCTATATTGATGTCTTTCTGTCAGCTGCTACCTTGCTCTCTACCCTTATTCAACTTGCTCAAATAACTAAGCAAATGGCAGTGATCAGTGTAAACGTGCTATTCCTCTTCAGGATAAGTGACTCTTAAGCAGGGTTTTGATTGATATTCAGGCGCCTACTCAATTTGAGTTGCCTCCGGCACACATAGAAATAAGGGAGTCACTTCAATAGGTGTTCTGCTTTTATGTAGGATGTCCTCTTATAATTTCTGCTTCCATTCTGGGGTCAGTTGATCTATATCATTCTCAAGGAGTAGGTATCCCCACAAAAGGCTCTCATGGGGTTTAAACTGGAAAATTGAGGAATGTTTATGGACAATTATTATATATTTCTATGTCATATATTATGAATAATTACATATATTATTAGACTTATTATAATAAAATTGTAATCTTCCAGTGATCGAAGAGGGTGGAGTGAAGATGAAGTTGACAGTAATTGACACTCCAGGCTTTGGAGACCAGATCAACAATGAAAACTGGTAAGAGTGCATTTTTTTAAGAGTGAGATCAAAAGGAGAACGAGTGACCAGCAGACATGGCAGACAATTAGCTCTCAGCTCGATGCTGCATATGGTCACACCAACTGGATTATGGGTAAAATAAGGTAAACATTAATCCATGAGTTTCCCTGTGGGATGTTTTACTGAATCTGTAGCTCAGTATATAATGAATCATTGAGCGCTGAATGTATTAATGCAGAGTGTGTGACTAGATTTATCAGTTTATTTTTAACTGCAATTCTCTCACTGTTCCTTCACCTCGCAGCTGGGATCCCATTGCAAAGTACATCAATGAGCAATATGAAAAATTTTTGAAGGAGGAGGTTAATATTGCTCGCAAGAAGCGCATACCAGACACCAGAGTGCACTGCTGTCTCTACTTCATCTCTCCTACTGGACATTCGTAAGTGTAAACTAAATGCATCCTCTTAAATTGGCTTTTTATTAATCCAAGCAAGCTCCAGTAGGAGCCCATGCCTTTATGACATCACTGTGAGCTCACATTTAGATGATGACATCACAGGATATGTCTATTCAGCCTGCACCTGGGGGAAAGTCATTATGTGGGAAATGCATACAAAATATATTACAGCATGGTTGGTTGAGATAGGAAAATACAGCATACAGGAGACAGTAAAAATGTCTCTCTCCTCACAGTCTTGTAGAAAACTCTAGGTCTTTGGGACACTATAAGAGCAGCGGCCATTTGAAAAGGACTACCCCCAAATATACCTAGTACAATGAAAGAACTTAACAGTTGTTTTGAAGGTTACCAGTTATGCATACAGGAGGACTTCAGAGTAGCATTGTTATTGTCATGAGGTGCTATCACGTTGGTGTTCACACCTGGCAGCCATCTAGATTGCATTCCTCCAGAACACCCCGTACCCTATCTGGGTATACAGCCTTCCCAGTGGCGCTTTCATTGCTGTGATGATTGAGTCCATGCATCTTGTGGTTTGGTTGTCCTCTTCCTCTGTTACCGTAAAGTTTGCCTTAACATATTATGGTATTTTCTAATGTGCAGTTTTCTCATAATATGCCCAAAATAGGATAGTCTAGTCATTGTGTTTCAAGTGAAAGTTCAGGCTTGATTTAATCAAGAATACACTTGTTTACCTTGCATTGCACAGTAGTCTTAAGAATCTGTGATAGCACTAGAGTTTAAAGTCATCAAAGGTACCTGTTTCTTCACAATCCTGCTTTCACATCTATTCAGAAAGGCACTTGACTTAAATTGTTTGCTAAAATATACAGTTATATAAATTAGTCAAATTTTGATATGGATATTTTCAAAATAGCTACAATTGATACAATATGTGCATCTTCAGGTTTTGCTTGCATCTCATGTTGCCTGATTGTACAGGCTTCAGCATCCATATTGTTGTGGAAGTGTGACACACGGGCTCCTTCTGTTGAGCTGTGTGTAATGTCCAGATCAGTGGCTGTTGATTTTTAGCATCATCCTGTCATCTTCCGACATGTCATTGATTGGTTCTCGTTCATTCTCACTTACCTCTAGTCTGCGGCAGCTGGACATAGAGTTCATGAAGAATTTGAGTCGCATGGTGAACATCATCCCGGTCATTGCCAAATCCGACACGCTGACAGTGGAGGAGAAGATTGAATTCAAACAGAGGGTTAGGCAGCCAATGAGAAGCCAGAAATACTAATATACCAATTCATTGTTAAATATATCTGACATGTTCATGGCTCATAACATAACATAACTGATAATACAACAAATGTCTTCTTTTCATAGGTAAGAAAGGAACTGGAAATATCTGGCATAGAGTTTTACCCCCAGAAAGAGTTTGATGAAGACATGGAGGACAAGAGCGACAATGATAAGATCAGGGTAATAAAAAAAATCTTTTCTTTGAGTGAATTTATGAATTTTCTTTAGTTCTCTGCTCTTAATTTAGCATCTTCTCTGTAAAATCTCCCCAGTGTCACATAATTTCTTCCCATGCTATTCTGTAGTAGCGTACTCCTGCATTACTTTACCTTCCCATGCTATTCTGTAGTAGCGTACTCCTGCGTTACTTTACCTTCCCATGCTATTCTGTAGTAGCGTACTCCTGCATTACTTTACCTTCCCATGCTATTCTGTAGTAGCGTACTCCTGCGTTACTTTACCTTCCCATGCTATTCTGTTGTAGCGTACTCCTGCGTTACTTTACCTTGGCATGCATTCTGTTGTAGCGTACTCCTGCGTTACTTTACCTTTCCATGCTATTCTGTTGTAGCGTACTCCTGCATTACTTTACCTTCCCATGCATTCTGTTGTAGCGTACTCCTGCATTACTTTACCTTCCCATGCTATTCTGTAGTAGCATACTCCTGCGTTACTTTACCTTCCCATGCTATTCTGTTGTAGCGTACTCCTGCGTTAATTTACCTTGGCATGCATTCTGTTGTAGCGTACTCCTGCGTTACTTTACCTTCCCATGCTATTCTGTTGTAGCGTACTCCTGCGTTACTTTACCTTCCCATGCATTCTGTTGTAGCGTACTCCTGCATTACTTTACCTTCCCATGATATTCTGTAGTAGTGTACTCCTGCGTTACTTTACCTTCCCATGCTATTCTGTAGTAGCGTACTCCTGCGTTACTTTACCTTCCCATGCTATTCCTTTGTAGCATACTCCTGCGTTACTTTACCTTCCCAGATGTATGACTAGCTTTTCGTTGACTTGGCAGGAGGCCATGCCCTTCGCAGTGGTGGGCAGTGATAAGGAATACCAGGTTAATGGCAAACGGGTCCTGGGCAGGAAGACCCCCTGGGGAGTGGTTGAAGGTGAGTTCTTAACAAGGTTTTTTTTTCTCTAACTCCATCCACCCATCCATCCATTTTCCAACCCGCTTATCCTACTGGGTCGCGCTCATCTGCACAAATTCTATAATGTTTGGTTCTGAAAAGAGCATTTGTGACATCTGAATGACAGAACTAGGATGCCTTTGTACTTTATTCCCACTCAGGAATAAGTACCAGATGTGTAAGATACAAAATAAAAAAAAATCTTTCATGTGAAAATATAGAAATGCACTATATTTTTTTTGGGTAGGGCTGAATTCTTGCTGCTAAAGTGTTATTTATCGATTTTGATTGTGATTTTACTGTCATATACATGGCTATTTAATACTAAAGTTGCTTTTTTTGCACAAAATATCCTGAAGTTCTAGGTGTGTATTACTGCTGATTTTGTGATCACTTTCAGTTTTCAGCTGATTCAGTGTGTTGCATGCAGTAGACGGTATTTTCCTGTTTCCTTTCATTATTAGTGGTTATTTACTTAAGCAATACCCACACTGTGCAGCTATTCTCTTGGTGCTCAGATGAAAATAATCATGCAAAGAAGTCCAGTTAGCCAACCAGTTGGGTACCAAACAATTTCAACATTGCATTAAGGTCACAGAGAATTTAGATGAGGTTCCATTATCCTGGTACATAAATAGCTTCTGAACAGGGAATAAATATTGTTAAATGTTGACAGGAGAGTAAATTTCCTTCTTGGTTATGCTTGTAGTCTTGTATAGAAGTTGTATACACTACAAAACTGTCTCCTTAGCAACTTCATACTGTCATGACATTACAAGGAACTGTTAATGAGACAGATTGCACATATGAAGAATGCCTTTCTCAGAAAGCACTTCATTAATATATCATTTCATCAATGTCAAAGATGCTCCTGAGCAAAATCTAAGCTTAAAGAGACCTTTCTTTGTCGTGACTCAGGTTAAGTCTAGCCATTTCAAGACTTCATAACTTCATTTCGAGTTGAGATAACTGCTTAATTAACGAAAAGCTGTATCTGCGTGTGTACATGTGTCTGTGTGTGTATGTCTTAAAATGGAGGGAGCACAAGATGTACAGATGGAAAATGAAGCTTCATTTCATTTCAAACATCAGCTCAGTCGATAACTAATTACTGCATTTGGTGGCGCAGTGGTTAGTGCTGCTGTCTCACACAAGAGGGTCCTGGGTTCGGTCCAGGGTCCTTTCTGTGTGGAGCTTGCATGCTCTCCCCATTTTCACCAGGGGCTCTGCTTTTCTCCCACGGTCCAAAAGCATGCAGGATAGGTTGGTTGGTGAGTCTAAATTGGCCCTGTAGTTGTGTGAGTGTGTGTGTGAGTGTGTGTGTGAGTGTGTGCGCCCTGCGGTGTGCTGGCGACTGCCCAGGGTTGGTTCCTGCCTGAGCCCATTGTTCCCAGGATGGGCTCCGATCCCCCCAGCGACCACAGTTGGGATTAAGTGGTTTCAGAAAATGGATGGATAGGTTTGTGTCATCATAGAATTCCCTGTTAAAGTGTTTATCCTTATTCATGTGGAAATCAAATGATCATCACATTAATCACGTAGCTTCCCTCTGTTTATTATTTGTAACATTTTAAGTACTTTTGCTGTGTATTTATACTAGTAGTTAATTATCACTTTCTTTTGGTTTGCAGTTGAAAATCCAATTCACTGTGAATTTGCCCAATTGCGAGATTTCTTGATCAGGTGAGATAATCAAAAAAGAAATATTTACAAAAATGTTTCCAAATTCTCATTCAGATTAAATATTTATCTGATGTACAAAGGTCTGATGGGGAACCAAACCATGTGAGATGGCAGTGGAACATTGAATAATAAGATTTCATTCAGGCTTCTGCATTGAAGGACTAATAAATTATAACGGGGTGAAGATAGGTGATTTAAGCGTTTTACTGATGTCTTTTGTGTTGCAGGTCTCACCTGCAAGACCTCAAAGAAGTGACTCACAATATCCACTATGAAACATATCGTGCCAAGAGGCTCAACGATAATGGAGGCCTTCATCCCATCTCTACTGCCCCCTCTGGTGACACACAGGAGAGCAACTTGTGAGTGAGGGTGGCAGAGAGCATGTAGTGCTGAGATACAGAAACGGTGATAGAAGTTTGTATTGTGATGCCATCACTGCATGCTCAGAGGGTTTCATTCCACTTAAATGTTCTGTACCTATATTTTTACTACAATACACAATCTCTCCTCTCACAACCTTGCCAAATGCACATGAACTGACCTCTTAACAAATGGAGACAGATTGTAAATCTGTAAAAAGGGATTACTTGGTCTTATATTTATATTAACCAAATGTAATTTTCCTCAGTCAATTGAAATTTGACCTAACTCTCTTTAGTAAGCCATGGAAAAATTCCATTACTTAATGTAAGCTACTGCAGTATAGTATAATTATTCCGATAAATCTGTGAAGTGTATTACTAATTTGTCAGTTAACTGAATGCACAAAAGAAATCTCAGAGCTTGTGTTACACTGCACACAACAAAAGTTAATTCAGCAGTAACAGTATTGAAATAAAAAAAAAACTGCTTATTTGTGTACAGATCGCCATAGTAAGTACTGGAATTAAAATATTCTGATCTCTGTATATTTACAGGAAATTTTGTTTGAGGTCAGCCCTGAAAGAATTCTTTCACAAAATAAGGTTTTCTCCTAATAATTTGTACAATCAAGTTATATGTATATATGAGAGTGAGTGTAAATCTTGTCTTTTGTGTCTGAGAAGTACTTTGTCATGTAACAGGTAGTTGTATAATTTATTTTGTGAAAAGTGTAATAGTAGGTTTCTTGGACAATGGTACAGGATGGTATTGATGGTAATACAAGTTTGGGGAAATTGTACTTTATAGCTAGATTGTCTGTATGTGTGCATGCAAGAATGTCAATGAATTATTTCATTTTTACTATTATTATTTTGTACATATTATACATTACCACCAACAGATTTTTATGAATGAATTTAATGATTTGTAAACTTTCATTCTTATCAATACATAGTTGGTTTATATGAACATTTTAATAATTGCATTACCTCTGTATCACACCATCTATATCTTATATATTAATATAATATCAATATCTTAAGGTAGATGTAACATAGGAATTTCGTGTTTTTTTAGTTACCTTTTGTTTGTTACATGTCATACCAGATCGATACTGTTGTAATTTACTGCAATGTGATTTCAGTATTATATTTTCTTTATATATTGAAACATAATTTTATTTTAAAACGTTTGCCAATTTTCCCATTCATTTTCTTGCTCTTTTTATCAACCCAATTGTCCTATACTTGCCAAATACCACGTGCTAAATGAAAACCAAGAACTACAAGGATAAAAAGTATGTTTTGTGTGTGAATGGTATTGCTATTGTTGCCATTAATGTTGGTATGATTATGATTTTTGTAAATTAAAAATAAATCTTGCACCTCTTTAATGACCTTTACTGTTTGAGAAACTGATTAATTGTGGTATTACTGTAGGTATAGGGCAACTTCTATGATTCCGCTCTTTAACAATTAATGTGAAGTGTCATATAAATATAAGATCTGACATCAGTTATATTGATGTCTTTTAATATGATTGCAATAAAAAAAAAAACCTGCTGCGCCGGAGCTTCAGCAACATGAACTGTTGAGCAACGTGATGACGTAGCGGATTGCACAGAGAAGAGGCTTCAGGAAGGAGTGCGGTGCAGTTTTAGCGATAGGTTTTTACCACATTAATCCAGAACATGACGCTGAATAGAAATCACTCTCCAAATGGTGGTATTTTAATTAATAACGGCGAAAGGTAGGTTATAGTAGTAATTCGTACCGGTTTTTTTTTATATCGTATGTGTAACTACTTTGGTATTTATAGTTAGCCAAAAGCCTAATAAGTCGCATAAATAATAATAGATTGACTAAAAGAAGTAATTTGGTTTAAATCTTCCCCTTGCACGGTTTGGTTAACACGGAATTACAGTTTGCTGGCTATTTTGGGTGTAAACGAGCAATAAGGATTCTCATACGAATAAGTTTACATTAGCTAGTTTTCGCATTTATTTATGGCAGTATTTGTTTGCACATTAACCTTCTTTTCCAAATATATTAATTAAACAGTATCGTTTGTTGTCTTAAATTTGATGCAATTGCTTTGTGTTGTAATTGGCCTAAATAAGACCTTACTTTCAACAAATACCTTACTGGTGGTTTAACGACTTGTTTTTGTTCATGCCTTCCGTCTATTGGTTCTTTGAATTCTGTCAATCTGATATTATTTGTTAGCCTATTGGCTGTTCCAGTTTACGTCTCTCTAATCGTATTTGTATTGGTTCAAATTATTCCCGGCCTTGGCTGAACATGCGGAAACGCCTAGTCACTGACTTACGGTTAGTTTTGAGTTAAAAATTTAGGTAAAAAATTAAGGACCGTGGTGGAGTAAACTGATCTGACATCAGTTTTGACGGATGGAAAGTAACCGGATTATCTGATTACTCATTGACGAGTTTATTTATTAATGTCATGAGACAGAGCTAGCCCAGACATTATTGTATTGTTTTATTTATTTTTAATTCAGACTTTGTCCTTAGTTTAAGAGTTGTTTGGTGTTAGTTAGAATTTGGCAGTACGATCGAAACTGATATTTCATATACGCAAGCAGATGTGTGTGTTTTTATGTAATATTTTCCATACTATTACTAATCAACATAATCAGGGAACTAGAGCAAATGTCAAACATGTGGTTGTCACGTAGACGGAAGGTACCGAGAAAGGGGGGGGATGCCCAAAGGGC
>JAOYFF010000204.1:0-16910 GCA_025773925.1 Cryptomyrus ogoouensis
ACTTTATATCAAGTTACACACACGGGAATTAAGGAAGCCTTCACAACTAAATAAACTAAATAAATAAATCTTCAGAAACCGGCACGTCTGGGTTGCTTCATCTCGCTGGCAGCTCTGAAGCTCCGCCCTCCGATTTGCGAAGAGATCGCGTGACCTGCTTTCGTCGGCGAAATGTCTTAAAGGCGCCTCACCCTCCATCTCTCTTGTACAGTTGTATAACAGCAATAATGTTAAAAACTCAAAAATAGCAATAGCTTCATAATTATATTATACTTGTACAATGCTTTTTGAGATGGAAAAAAAACAGAAGAGCTATTAGCTATTTGGCTACAATGCATTTAGTGAATTACGTTTATTTTTTTATTTTTTTTTAATTTAATCACACTTTAATCATAACACAGTGGTACTGTATTGGAACTTTGTTAATTTTTTCGAGTTTTAGCCTCTAGGGGGTGCAGTTTTCATGTATCCTTTGCAATCCAATGTTGTGATGTAATGTTGCAGTCCCAGCGAATAAAGTGTTAGTTCCTGTCACATGACCTCTCCTTTCTTGGCAAGAGCATGTTTTTGGTGCAGTAAGCCTGATGCAGCATCTTGAGCCATCTGTTTTGTAGTAGTCCTTTGAGTGGCAAAATAAGTAAGTAAATACATTTATATATCATTAACATAATGTATATTGCTGATTATTGTGACGTATTTACAACTGTTTAGTTACTTTGTTGATACGTATGGTAATTAAAGTTTTTTGGACTACACGTGGTGTAATATGCCATGTTATTTATCCAGATCTAAAGTTAATACACTACTTATTGTTACGTAGAACACTTGCGTGTAGATTTACCCCTTAAGTTGGGAACACCTATTTTGCATTATTCATTAATTAGTGCCTTTGTATTTTGTGTATTTATTTCAGTTTCACACGTTCTTGTATTAAATCCTGTCCAACTACAACACCAGCCTGTTCCTTAGAGGATATGGTGCAAGAGAGAGTTTAGCTGGCTGTGAATCTCAATATAGGACAGGAGTCACATTGGGTGCAACAGTACAGGTACCTCAGAACTTGAATTAAATCAGTTCAGAACTCCGGATCGAATCCTAAAAAGTTCGAGTTCTGATAGAATTTTCCCCATAAGTAATAATGAAAAACCAATTAATTGGTTCCCGGCCCCAAAAAAATACACCTAAATATGTTTTTTTAGCATCTAAACACAAAATGAACCGGATAAAACAAGAAGAGTATATACTGTACTAAACACATCTAAGCACATTTATCAAAACAGTAATTTGTAAAGTAAGAAAATAAATGTATCCAAACAATGTGTAAAGTTAAAAAAAAACGTGTCCTGCCCCAATTGTCCGCTCCTTCCGTGTGCCACGCCCCCTCGTTAACCCCATGTGGAATCCCGTGTCATCAGCTGTTTCTGCTTGTTATCATTAGTCCTCTGTATTTAGTTCACATTTCAGTTTGTTTCCTCAGTCCGGTCATTGTATTGTCCATCTGCATTTTGCTTGCCCTACCTGTAATTAAACCCCGTATTCCCTGATACCCTGACGTCTGCGTCTTTGTCTCCGTCCCGTCCCATCCCATCCCGTCCCCGCTCGGCATGACAATATATTATTATAATTAAATGTATTAATGGTTTATTATTAATATTAAAAGAATTAATAAGATATCTTTATGTTAAAATGTATTTTATTATATAATAATAATTACTGTTGCTGTCTATCATTGTCTAAATGTAATTTTACTGTCTAAATATATGTATTCAGTTAGTGTAAACATGCAAGGTGCTATCACAGCGAACGCGAGGCTGAGACTGAAGCCTTACCCTTTGTTTCTGCTGAGAGACGTGCCACGTGACTCATTTCCCCAGGCGTACAAGTTGTCTTAGGTCGGCGTTCACGGTTTGACTTCTGAGATTCAGATAGAGTTTTAGGTAATTATTTTTCGAACTGGTTGGTTCGACTTTTAAGAAATTCGAGTTCTAATGAGTTCGAGAACTGAGGTACCACTGTACTTATAAATTTCTGATCCAGCACTGGATGTACAGCTTACTAGTGGCTCAGTGGGAATGAGTGTAACTCGTGATCGATATACCAGATTTCTTGCCTAGAACCAAGAGTGCGTTTAATATTGCAACGAAAGCTGTCAGTGATTAAGAAGTGATTAATTATTTTTAGCCATTGATTTCCCTGTGTTTTATTTGCTTTCCCCATGTTTTTTCCTAATTAATACTGTGTTCCAGTGTGTTCGTGCGTAATAATCATATGCATGATTATGATATGAATGACTTCAACAAAGTGTCAAACATATTATTCCAGTAAATGAATCGCTTCTTGTGACTGAATGCGCTCTCCTTGTGTTCGCGTGGATTTCCGCCGTGGGCTCCAGTTTCCTCCCACGGTTGATTGGCGAGTTAAATTGGCCCTGTAATTGTACGTGTGTCTATGTGTGTGTGTGTGTGCGTGTGTGCGCGCGCCCTGCGGTGTGTTGGCGACTGCTCAGTTCCCGTTTGCGCCCCTTGTTCCCGGGATAGGCTCCAGTCCCCCCCGCAACCCCAATTGGGATTAAGCGGTTACGGTGATGGATGGATGGAGAATGTCTCAACTATGAACTTCAGCATGTGCTGCTGCGACCACTCCCCTCTAGTGAAGCTAGGAATAAGACGCTAAGAATAAGAAGCTAAATGAATCGGAAGCTGCTAAGTAGCTAACTTAAGCTACGTGTGACTTCGTTCCATTTGGAAAAACAGCGACCGCACCGAGGAAGTACAGCAGTAACAGCACTACCTGACCCACTGATACATAGCTCCGCCCACTTCCCTGAATCAGTTAACATATATTTGCATGGTGTGAACATGAAAATGAAAAAGGAAACTAGGAAATCAAAGTGGGAGATGATAAGATTAAAGGGATAATGAAAAGAAAAAAAAATGCTTTAAAATTGTATCTTTTAATTCTTCACAAATGACATGCGTGAGTGCAAGATTTTTGCTGGATCTTTGCCCATAGACGTTGAAATCAAAATGACAAAGTGATTATGGTATTTTCATTTTATCATTATAATTTTCGTTTTCTTTTTTATGGGAAATATCTCCCATAAACCTCCCATGAAACCTTGCATTTTTTCTAATAAACTTAAGGTCAAAACTTTACCAAAACCAAGATGAATAAACCATTTAAAAGCTTCATGTTCTCTGTGGATTATAGATGGTAATATCTTTGCAGAGCATTTACATTCTATGTGAAATACATATCATGTTCTAAACAACATTAAAATATTTCACGGTTTATGGTGTGCTTGTCAATGAAGAAGAGAATTTGAATACCAACAGAAGTATATGGACCAGAAAGCAAATTACAGTAACGAGAATCTAACTACACAGCAAAATATCAGGTGTTGTGGAAAAATGCTTGACTTTCTTTTATTGATAGGATTTCTCCTCTTTGCCATATTGTTCTCAGCCTGGGTCAGAAAACTCCTACGTACTACTGCAGTAATTTCCAGTTATTTCTTCTTTCTCATATAATCTTAGAACTGAAAGTGGTGATGACCTCACCCAGAGTAAATGGGACAATAAGGGAAGGAGACTCTGTGAACCTGACATGTGACACAGACAGCTGCTCTCTCAGCCAATCAGAATTCACCTGGTTTAAGGACAACCAGCAGCTCCCAGAAACACAGTCCACACTTCACTTCAGTCCTGCCTGCAAATATCACTCTGCAAACTACTCCTGTGGATTAAAAGGCAACAGACAGACTGTATCTGAAGAAGTGAATTTGTCTGTTGAAGGTTAGTGGCTCAATACTTGCATTTTCTCTAATAAGTTTAAAGTCTGGACCAAAACAGTGATGAATAAACCATTGCTTTATGTTTTCTGTGGATTATAGATGGTGCATGGACTGTGCATTACTCAGAGAGAAACCTGTGTACAGTGAGAGGATCGACTGTGCTCATTCAGTGTAAATATGAGTATCCAGAGCCATACAAAGTAGACTCCAGGATGTGGAGTCGGAATGATGTGGACTGTACTGGAAAACCATATGTCTATCACAGTAATAATGCAAACATTAGTGCTGAGTACACAGGCAGAGCAGAATTCTTGGGGAACAATGTGAGGAACTGTGCATTGCAGATAAAGAACATTAGAGAGACGGATGCTGGAGAGTATAGATTCAGATTTACGACAAACGGGTGTGAGAAGTGTGGTGGACCTGGAGTGACTCTTCAAGTTGATGGTGAGCATTTACCTTTTTTGGGTTTCAGTTACTGGTCGCGTAACACAGACCAATCAAACATAGTTTAGAAATGTTTTCATTATTGTCTTATAGAAAAGTAACTCCTTACTGAATATGATTTACTGCTGGTGATGCCGTGCATAATGTCTCTTAAAAACTCGAGAATATCAAATAGAAAGCAGATTATAGCAACAAGATGCTGAGTACATAATCAGGCATAACAAGTTGTTATTTTATTATTATTATTTTAATGCTTCACTTATTTTTAGGATTTCACTTTTTGGCCAAACCATTTCCGCTCATGATAAATATTACTGCTGAAATGTGAAATAGCTTCTGTCATGTCCAGCTCCGTCCGATCCTCGTGTGTGCCACGCCTCCTCATTACCCCGTGTTTCTACCTGATTGCTCTCACCTGTCTCTTGTTAATACCAGCTAGTCTTGTGTATTTAGTCCTCGTCTGAGTCAGTCTTCCCCAGACTTGTCATTGATGTTTGCCGTCGTTCTACCCCGTGTTACTGCCTGTTACCCGATTAAATCCCTGTTTTACCCGACTTCCTGGCTCCTCTCCCCTGCTTGCCTGTTCGCCCACCGATGATTGTGACAGCTTTTTATATTATGTACTGTATACTTTCAGAACTGAAGGTGGTGATGACCTCATCCAGAGTAAATGGAGCAATAAGGGAAGGAGACACTGTGAACCTGACATGTGGCACAGACAGCTGCTCTCTCAGCCAATCAGAATTCAGCTGGTATAAGGACAACCAGACGCTCCCAGAAACACAGTCCACACTTCACTTCAGTCCCATATCCTATCATCACACAGGAAAATATTCATGTGCTATAAATGGCAGATATGTGGCTGTATCTAACGAAGTGAATATTATTGTTGAAAGTAAGTTTATAAACTTTAATAGAGGAATTATTCCTTTAAACGTTTACATTGGCTGTAAAAAGTATATATATGTCATTTTATAATAGAGGAATTAAGTATTGACACAACAGTAGAGAACAGCAGCTGAAATAATATCTGTGAAAATTAATTGTGGACTTTATGAAGCAGGATTATTGTTGTGTGACAGCATTTCATTTACATGTGAAAATTACAAACATTGCTGCTTCATTTTTGTTTTTCATATTATGCTCCATGTTTACATTACAACACATTTGTTTGTTTTAAGATGACCTGTATTTGTAATATTCATGTTACATATTGGAATCCCTATAGTTAATCGGTTTATCTTATTAACACGATTAATCCCTCACTGTCAGTTCTGAGGACGCTGGGCAGTAACACTGTAAGGTTACTCCATCACTACTATCAGCTCTGTAAACAGTGTGTATCTGACAGCTTAGCATTTGTGATTCTGATTGGGTCAAGCAACATTTTCCTTGTTTTCTCTGTTTACAGGTCATTTTAATACAATTATTATATTCACTGTTGTGGGAATATTATTGATTGTGTTATTTGGAGCTGTTGTGATTTTTATCTTCATGAAAAGGTAATGTATTGTCTTTAAAGACCTGTGTCACTACATGCCTTTCTTTTAAATTTAAAATTAAACTGGGCTGCTAAGTATTTAATGTGTCTGTTACAGGATAAATTCACTCAGTGTGGACAAAAATCAGGGAACCAAGAAGGTATGACCTCGTTTCTGATTATTTCTTGGTCACATGATGCAACAGGTTTTATAGACAAATTTTTATCATTTGAATTCACAGAGAGAAGACAAGGACCTGTGCAGCGATTCAGAAAAACAGGCTGAGTCAGCTACCTATGCCAATTGCATGGCAAGTATAAGCTGTACTGCTTTCTGCAAAATGTATATCTATGTAATTTTGTTTTGTGCTTTATTCATTTCTGTTATCCACCTTAGAACTCTTCTAGGGAGAAGAGTGGGACCAGCAACAGATATTCCGAGGAATCCTGTGAGCTCCCTGACTACGAAAATGTAAATATCGAAGAAACAGACTATGAAAATGTAAATATTGAATTAACAGATTATGAAAATGTAAATATCGAATAAACAGCACAAAAACAGAGCTGGTGGAAGCGAAACAGCTTGGGTCAAAAACATGTGGAAATAAATGTACAGGTTTGTATTGATGTTACACCTTTAGTACCTGTGGCTGTATTTTCTCTTGGTCTACTGATAATTCTTGAAATACATTTCATGTTTATACATACTACCATAAAGTGTAAACGGCATTTGAAATTTATTTGAAAAAACATATTTGAAAAAGCATTTAACTGAAAGTAACATAAACTGAATAAAGCTTTTCTTTTGTTTATATTATCAAGCTTTAATGTATTTCAAATAAAATGTATAAATAGGCTCCAGCCCCCCCCCCCCCCATGCCCCTGACTAAGATAAGCTGTTAGTGAATGGATGGATGGATGGATGGATGGATGGATGGATGAAATGTGTATAGGCTTCAGACCACTGTGAGACCCTGTCCAGGATAACAGGTACAAAAGTTGGCAAAAGACCAGTGGAAGTCCAGTTATTTTTTAAGTTGTAATTATGACTCGCTGTAGGGCTCCTATCAACCGCTGAGCAGTTGGCATATCATGCTGTATGTCAGTACACTCTCTATAGAGCAGAGATAGAAGGACACGAGCAGCTCCTCAGACAGGTTTATGTTCTTAAGTGTCTTTAGAAAGTAAAGCCACTGTTGAACGTTTTTGACCAGAACGGAGAAGTTCATTGTCCAAGTGAGGTCCTCTGTGATGGAGACACTCTCCATTTCTCCTTTGATGTACAGAAGAGGGAGCTCCTCATGATTTCTGTGATAAGTTCTTTAGTTTATTACGTTCAGAATTAGATTCTTTTCTTGGCACCATCCTGTCAGTTTACATACTTTGTCTCTATAGGCTGTTTCGTCTCCATCTGAAATCATTCTTAATACTGTTGTGTCATCTGCCAATTTGATGAATGTGTTTGAGGGGTATTTTTTTTATTTTTATTTTTTATCTTTTTTCAATTTATGACATAAAAAGTAACTATGCATCAATGTTTGGTGAAAATATTGTGCATTTTCCCCATTTCCTACAGAGACTGTGTTTACATCTTTTCCATTAAAAAATGACCAAAATATGTTATTTATCGAGGGGTGCCCAAACTTCAGCATACCACTGTATGTGGAAGGCCACAGCAAAAGCATCCACCGTGGATCTATTTGCTCTGTTACGGATGGTAAGATTCACCAATTTGCCCCAGTGCGCTGATATAAAAGCTCACAATGCGATTGCACCGATTAAGTCACCTTTGACTTCTACATCTGCTCAAAGTGGTTGCCATGATTGTCCAGACACTACTAATTACGACAAACTACTGCTGGAACAATGTTGGCCAAAGTGTCCAGTGAGATCGCTGTGCATTCTGTTTCAATTCCTTAACCTTTTCTACTAAGTATTAAATAAATTTTAGCCAGCGTGTTTAGTGGTGCCCTAATGATTAGGGAAGCTCACTTGTAATTGAAAGATTGTGGGTTTGAATCCGCGACCAGCAAGGTACTGCCCACAAGCTCTACTCACCATGTGCTGAATTAGCTGCCCCCTGCTGTATCACATATGTGTTAAATGCAGAGGACACATTTCGTTGTTGTGTGTCATCACTGATCACCTAATTCTACTTATTCCCTGTGTCTTTTCATTTTGTTACACATAACTTAATTAATGGACTGACTTGTTTTTATTTCTTTGCCTGTGTGGATTACTTGGGTTGTTGCTGACATCTGGTGCAAATTTCAATAGCCCCATTTATTTACTGAGGAAAATGTTGACACGTTCAATACTTATCTTCCCCACCGTATGATGAAATATCATTACATATAAATATAAATATTTTCTTTAAAAAAAAAATAATTTTACTTTTTAATATAATTATTCGTATTACTGTTGATGACAATTAATGCAGCTTTCTACAAACCTTTCCCTCATCTCTTATAACACAAAATAGACACAATGGAACATCTGACATAAAAATGAAAATGCAGATTATTTTTTGATTCAAGACAGAACATTGACAACATTGAGCAGTTATAACATCCTGTATGTTTTCTCACCTCCCACTGCACCCCTAGTATTGGGGCTACAATTTGTTATATTTTTCTGTCCCAGCATTAGAACATTTCTTGTTTTGTAAGAAGATCTAATGGGAAGTATGTGGATGGTTAAAGCTTTCCACAAACAGGTCTACTCTGGGTGCAGGGTTCGAAAGTGCAATCCTGAGGTCATGCTAAGCATTTAGCCTGTTTCTGTATTTGATTTTCAAATATGGCAGGATAGAAAATGCAGATTCACAGAGGTATGTTGTACCAAACTGAATCAGTAAAGCTTTGGCTTTATCAGCCAAACAGGAAAACTCTGCCTGCTGCAGATGAGCAACCCAAAACTCTGAGAGTGTGCTTGTCTCAAAAAGCATCTTACTGCCATTGTTAACTTGGATACCTCACCCACTGCAGGTTTTTAGATCCCTGTGAGTCGGGGAAGTAGTGTTGAAAATCCTGTTGTAGCCTGGCCAGGTGCTCAGCTTTGACCTCCATCACTGAATCACAGAGGGAAACACCTATCTTCTTCTGAAAGGTAGCGAGCATTACAGCTGTTGTTATCAGCTGTGTTACGGTATGCTGGTATATGAAAAATCATTTCGTATGGGAAATTAAAATTGGTATACTGGATGAGCTGGTATAACGCCCAGCTGAGACCATCTTAACCCGGATCTTACTCTTACGCTGCCAATCCACTGTCTCTTGAAGTTCTCCTCTTAACTGGGAACACTCTTTTGGCTTGTCCTTGTACTGAGAGTGCTTTGTCTGAAGGTGTCGATTTAATTTGTTCATTTTAAAACTCTCATTACTTAGCACCTCTCCACACAAAATACAATATTTTGCAAGGATTTAGTGAACCCAATTCTAAAATATTCTTCTTGATATTTACGTTTGGGCATTTCTATGACTATTAAACACTAGTTATTCTGACTGAATGGATGACTTACTATATACATGCACTGAATTAAAATGATGACTAGAAACAGGCCGCTCTGATATAATAGAAGCTATCCCATATGATAAAGTTTCAACACAACGGCATAGTGACCAATCATTGACACATAGCGTTCACAGCTTGCCAAAGATCAATGTTTGACAGCTGCACAGAAAAACCCACTGCAGCGCGTTCCCCATATTATAGATTAGGCTTTTCATGGTCAATCTGCGACCCACCACGGCCATGACTGTGACCCACAGAGTGCAGGAATCCCAGGTAAAACAGATGTGCGTA
Organism: Cryptomyrus ogoouensis; assembly: GCA_025773925.1. Lineage (NCBI taxonomy): Eukaryota > Metazoa > Chordata > Actinopteri > Osteoglossiformes > Mormyridae > Cryptomyrus > Cryptomyrus ogoouensis. The sequence continues at coordinate 9,525 of JAOYFF010000204.1, forward strand.
GTGTTTGTAGGTACGCTTCGCCAATAACTGTACTTTCGAAAGAGAATGGTCGAATTAAACCTCTAAACGACAATCCACATCAAACATTGAGCCTTGGTAAATTGACTGCCTTGTCCACATGAACGCGCGGACGCCCAATACACACAATTACATCGATTCACTGTTCCATTCAGCCTTAAATGTGCTTCATCAGACCAAACCATTTTCTTCACAAACTCCAAATCATCATGTACCATCTAATGAAACGACTCAGAATACTGAACTATTAGATTGGGGTTGTCTTCATTCAATGCATATACAGTAATAATCTTAGAATGTAAACTTTCCATTTTGCTGTTAAGAATGTAAGAATGTGTCATATACTTGATCTCTAGTGCACATTGTTTGGTAGACTTTTGTGGCGAGCGTGTAAACTGTTCCAACACCATAGTCGAGGATGCAGGACTAGTGCTGTACGAGGTCGTCCAGATCTTCTGTTGTGCACATCACACACGATACCATTGGTTTAAAACTTATTACCAATACGTGCAACTGTCAGGCATGTTGGAGGCTCTGTTGCAAACTCACATCTCCGTTGTTGTTGTATTTCAACAACATTCACAAATCTAAACCACCACTTTAGAATGGTCTTGCGCTCCTCGAACAATAACCGTACCCCTGCCATTTTGTTTTAGCGTCCTGCCTGTTATGTGATAACGTTAGTGTTTATCACGACATCTTCTGAGATAACACATTGTTGCTGTAATTCAATTCAACTTCAAAGAAGTCCAGAGATAACAACTGTTAGACTGTGTACACATTTTTTGCCCCCTCTGTATATTTATAAATATGCCTTTCTTATTTAGACATGTGCCCAGCAATTTTTGACCAATAATTTTATATTTAGATTGATTCCCCCTCTCTAAACTGTTTCTCAGATGCTCTCTCCCATCTCCCGCTCCCCCCCCCGCTGTCAGTGTCTCCTCAAATCTCTCTGCTGTGTCTCGCGCGAGTTGGAGGCGTGTTTAGCGGGTCAGTTTATCACGGAGAAGGGAGAGCTGCACGTTCCAGCAAATTGCTGCAAATCAAATGTTTGGCAACACTTAGGATTTTGGAGAGACAATTTGACAAAACGCATGCAGTTTGCAGCATATGCCATGTCGCTATGAAGTACACAGGCAGCACGACAAACTTAAAGCGAGGACAGTGTTATTGTGGAAGTGCTGCCTCCCTCTCAGTTTCACACCTGCTCACCCAGCGGTAAGGAGACTGGTGATGCAAATAACTATTGCAACATTTTTTCAAACCCCATTGGTTAACAGCTCTGCAGTAACCGAGGTCTTTTCTTTCTTTATTTGTTAAGATCTTGGAGCTGAGGTATCATACCAAATAGGAAGCTATGATAAAGTGAGACACGAGATAACTGAGTCACTGCGCAATGACCAAAGAGCTGCAGTAACAGCTGATGGCTGGACATCTTGCGCCACTGACTCGTACATCACGGCCACAGCACACTAGTTTTTCAAAACCACATTCTGCAAACCAGCGTGTTTAATGAGGCTCACACAGAAAATAACCTAGCAGTTTTACTGCAGACAGTTGCACGAGTTAAATATCAAAGACAGTAACCCAGTGTTGGTCATGGATAATGCAAAAAAACACAACACTGTCTGGAGTTGGTGCAGAGATAGACTCCCATGTGAGACGCCATTGACAGCAAGGGCCTATATGCTTCCTATTAATTTCAGAAAGTTGTAACTATCAAGAAAAGTTGACAGAATTGATCTGCAGGCTTCTTCAAAAGAAAAATGAACCATTCTCTAATTTTGGTCGCATGCCTTCTTCAACTCTCTTGTTTAAACCATTTATTTTGCAATATGGCCTAGCTTTCGCTGATTTAATATGATTAAAATGCATCCATTCATGTTAGAATAACTTTGAATTTGGATAAGCTGTGACTTTGTATATCACAAAAACATGTCTTGTTCTCTATTTTTGGGCGCTACTGTGTGTGTGTGTGTGTGTGTGTGTGTGTGTTGACAGTTACGAAAACACACACTGTTTCATCTTGACGGTCAAGGATATAAAAATTATGCCAGGCAGCACATTTTACTGTCATTCTTAGTACTTATCAGATGATCATTCCTGCATGTCATTGTTTGTGCCTCCTCATTGGCCCACAGTGAATTCCAGCTCGATGACACTTACAGTTGCCTTTGCACACCACTAGCCACAGTGGAGTAGCAGTGAGCAGCCTTGACTGCCATCCTGCAGATCGGTCCAAGCGGCATCGAACTCTGAGCTGCTGACAGACTAGACGGATTGGAACCTGTCTCAACGACTTTTCGGATCGAAGTCTGACCCAGAGCTCAGAAAGTTTCAGCTGTTGAAAGTGATAAATGGCTATTATGACCATGTCGGTGTCCCCTGTCCTCATTGTGTCCTTGCTCAGCCCCATGGCGCAAATACAGCATCATTCATGCACCAGCTGCTTCTTGCTGGCAGAGGGACAAAGCTGTTAAGGCAGTTCATTTATCGCTGAGCACCAGGTCAGCCTTTTTGGTGAGCGGATGATATTTCACACCTGTTGTACATTTTTGTAGTTTCTCAGTGAGAAACTGAAATAGTTGATCCTTGTTGTAAGAATTTCTGCCATTCAACCCCTTATGGCAGAGGTGTTTGTGCTGAGATCCTTGTTCACCTGCTTGCACTTTAACCACGTCTGGCCCGAGTCTGTGATTTCAGGATTACATTTTGATACATGTCCCAGACTGCGTCTAATCTCATTGTGTTGTGTGTCATTTGGCTCTCCAGAAACAGAAGGAGATGCATCCGAAGACGGCAGCTAACTGGGGTTTGACGATGTGAATGACTGCTGACATATACTGCTGCCACGGAAACACCGTTTGGTGTTGCAGAGTGACCAGACTCAGGCACTCCTACCAGACAACCAAGAAGTGCTGACTTATGAGTTCCTCTCATAAGTGCTTTCTGATTAGATAAGGCAGGTGGATCATCGTGTTAATTCAAATAGACCAAATGAATGTAATTATAACCAGAGTAAATGCAATTTTTCAGTAAAATGGCATCTAAATATTTTTTGAACCTTCACATAACACTGAACCACACAAATCACATCAGAACTGGATTATTAAGACCAAAAAAACAGGGATCAACCCTGTAGCACCCAGGATCAGTGCTTGCGTGATCACAGACAGGAACACAATTTTTTCTGGCACTGGTAATTTTTAACATTTTGCACACTAGCTACCAGTGATTGATCTCAGTTTGCTTGCAATGGTTTTTTGACACCTTGCATCCATGCTTAACACCATGCCAAATTTTAAAGACTTGGCACCAAGTGCACAATTTCCATGAATTGCCTCTACGCTATAATGTTTTACTGTCTACTTAAGAAGAACCAAAGAAATAAAATCAGACTATCTGTATCATATTGAATATAGCATCACATTCTTTTACATCGTATCGTATCATGTCGAATCTTGTTGTGTTGAATCAAATCGTGTTGAATCGCACTGCATCGCAATAGGGGTGAATCGTACTGTATTACATTAGTAGTTGCTTTATATGTGTCTTTAATGTATCAGATTGTTGGCAGTGCATCAAGATACATATCACATCGCCTCAGTGATAGAGATGCACATCCCTAGTTGGCATATTGGTGCTTATCCAGTGAGGTAAGGAGAATGGATCAAATATGCCTTAAAATCTGTCTTTCAAAGCACTTTGCAATAAATGTGTGTAAGTGTCACTGGTCTGTAATCATTCATACAGGTTACGTTAATCTGTTTGGGCCCTGGTATGACTGGCTGATTTCAGACAAGCAGTGTAGTGGAAGTAACACATTTAGACGTAGTGGAAGATTTTATGTTTACTTAGAGAATATTTGCCATGATCACAAAGTATTGTCTGTCTGTGTCAAAGGCAAGGGCCACTTAGCAGCCGACCAGGAGGAAGATCACACCGATAATTACAGAGCTGGTGTGGAAGAAAAATTAAAATCAACCTGTCTGATAGCTCTAGTTAAGCCACTTAGAATAAACACTCTGGACCTCATGGTTGGTGAGCAAAGTGTTCTCCTTTATTCAGCAATCCAGCAAAGTGCTCCAGTCACACTCTGGCACCAGGTACCTCGAGCACAAAGAGTACTGGGCATTGGGCAAAAGACTGTCCATCGCAAGGTGATCATGCGGAGGCTGGAGGAGACTGAGTCGACATGGGCGGGGGGACGGGAAGGGGCGTGTCCCAATGCACACTGTCCGCCGCCGCTCCCGGCACTTTGCTCCTTACTACCCTGCTAACTGCAATGAAAAATCGCTTGTTCAGCAAAATTCCGCTGCGACTCTCCCGACACACTTAGGACAGAAAGTGCAGAAGCCGCTGTGATCCTGCAAGAGAAGCAGGTGCAGCATAGTATATGACTCCAACCTGTTTAAGGCTTTACCTACTGTGATGTTGACGGTAGTCGGAAAAGATATAGAGTTTCTGGTTGATTCAGGAGCAGGAAATTCTGTAATAAGAACGGCTGAGTTCCACTCACCAGCCAAACTTAGCGGGAAGTTCCTGAGCACTGTTGGTGCGTCAGGCCAAATCTTAACAGAAAAGTTCATGAAACCTTTGTTCTGAATCTGGGTACTAAATTCAAATTCTTATTTCTGCTGTCGCAATGCTGTCCTGTGAATTTGCTTGCACAAGATTTGATGTGCAAACTGGGCATAGTGCATATCAGCACCCCAGAGGGATTCTAAGTGAGCAGATTGAGTGAATTGGGCATGAGTGAACCTGACAGTTTCACTTTAGTGAATCATGATCCTTCACCCCGTCTGTATGTGAATGAGGGTAGACTCATACCTACAGCTGTGTGTTCAGTGAATGACTTACTGATAAACCAGGCAAAGACGTGCCCACAATGCATGATATATGAACCCTAGTGATTTGCACTGTACCTCACATGTTTCCAAAGAGGGTCCAGATCAGCAATACAAGATGGAATGGTATAGATGGAGGTCAGATAGGCTAAAGCCTAGTTCATACTTTACACTTTTCACGTGCGATTTCATGTACTTCCGGTCTGGGGACAGTCGTCTGCGCGACAGCTTGTGTTCATATTGTGGATGCAGACAGTTGTGGTCAGTGCATGTGTACTGCAATGATATTCCTCCAGAACAGTAGAGGGAAGATGTCGTCTCCTAGCTCTGAATGAAGCTTACGTAAAAGCAGGATGAGATACAGTTTATAACTGCAAGTTTCATGTCTTCTCTGGCTTTTAGAATAATAAAAACATAAGTTTATTTTGTAAAACTACTTGATTATGGGCGGGGGGACCAGTTCATTTGGTTCACTGAATCTTCCGGTTCACTGGATCTTTCGGTCATTCTCTGAGTCTATGGGCCCTACACTGACTATGTGATGCAGTGACATCTATTGGCCAGAAGAAGTATTGCAACAAGTGAGGACCGGATTGTACGGCAAAATAAAAAAATAGAATATAATAGAAATAGAATATAAAAAAGGAAAAAAGAACGAATCAATGAGTCAAACATTCAAATCATGTCAGTGAGCTGAATGAAATTAATCGAGTCACTAAAAATATTCAGTTTGCACATCACTACGTGCAAGGTTTCCACTAGACATAAAAATCTGGGTTACATGCACAACGACCGCAGCCGTCCGCAGCCAACTCCTGATGGTGATATTTACATCAAGTCCCCTCGTCCACAACTGAAAGTGCACGCGATAAAGTGAAGTAGGAATTGGCCTTTAGGTTGGAAATGATGCTTTGGAGTGATAGGAGATGTGCTGAAAGTGTTGATGCTACTGGAGGACACAGGGGAAAAAGTCACCCCTACATTCTAGGAGTGAGGGAGAGCACACCACATGTATCACTAGTGAAAGGTAGAGAGGATGAGTGGAAGGATTTGGGCCCATGGGTGAGATGATGTATGAGTGCGGATGACTGGGAGTATACGTGTGACCCGACAGTGAAGTCCTCCCTTCCCTAAAGACTTATGTGACTTATCTAAATTACAGAGTGATTGCTGAAAGAAGCATACAATTGACAGTAAAATACCTGGCAAAACATTTGGTTATTAACTAACATGGGGCAGCTGAGTTCTCTGCTTGTTCCGGATGATGGGATCCTGCAAGAGAAGTAGGTGCAGCATAGCATAGTGTAGAGCCTGATGGGACCAGATCCAGACGAGATTGAGGATTGGCCCGGTCCCTCGTTGAGGAACAACTAAGACCACGCTGCCCCGTCCCTGAAAACTGCAATACCTCCTGAAACCAGAGGTAACAGAGGTAATCAGGCCTGTATTCCAGTCATTATTAAAAGTGGGAGTAATAGCACCATGTGAAAACTCACTGGCCCAATTGCCCAATTTTCCAGTTAAAAAACACACCAGCCCCGGGGAACCAGAATCATGGTGTTTTGTATGAGATCTGCAAGCAGTAAATGCTGCAGTACAAGCAAGAACTCCGAACGTGCCAAACCCATATACAATATTATCTCAAATTCCACCTAATAATACTAATTTTTCTGTAATCGATCTGGCAGATGTGTTTTCAGCATACTGATACACCCTGACAGTCAGTACTGGTGTGCATTCCAGTTTGAGGGCAAATCTGATGCATATACCAGATTGTATCAGGGATACTATGAATCACCGACAATTTCTAATGAAGCTCTTAAACACAGTATGAGCTCTCTGTAGCTCGCACCAGTCACAGCACTCCCACAGTATGTAGATGACCTTCTCTTAGTGGTGCCATCCGATGGACAATCCTGATATGGAACTGGTTGTACATGCCTCAAGGGTCCCAAAAACAGGACCCAGCAAGGTCAGATTTGCAGTCGTCTCCCTGCATGAAACTTTGAAGTCTGGATCTCTCCCAAGCCATTATTCTGCTCAAGCAGCAGAAGTGGTGGCCTGGATGGAGGCATGTAAGCTGGCAGAAGGGGGAGCAGCAATGATTTACACAGACAGCCAATATGGCTTTAGAGTGACACACGATTTTGGTCCACACGAAGTTGTGCACCTCCAATTGAAATGATTTTTTTGCAAGCTATTCTTTTACCAAAAAAAAACAGAAATATGTAATAATGAAGCTAAACTAACGCTACTGATTTTGTTTCCAAAGGTAATGCAGCAGTAGACACGGCAGCCAAGGCAGCAGCAGCACGGCGGCCCATAAACATGATGGTGTGCACAGATAATGGCTGCAAAACTAATCCTGTGGTTTCAGATTTGCAGGCACTTCAGTCTAGAGCAGGGGTATTCAACTAAAATTTAAAGAGGTCCAGTTAGACAAAACTTCTTGAAGCAAAGGTCCGGAAGATGATAATGTCTAACTATTTAGTGTGATCTACATTTAAGTAGCCTATTA
>JAOYFF010000205.1:0-16863 GCA_025773925.1 Cryptomyrus ogoouensis
AATAATTGCAAACTACTCACGCATTTAATTTGTCGGCCACTTTTTGCCAGCCGTCTTTTCTGGTTTGTGCCGCTTTTACGGTGTTTCCTTTGGTGCTAATTAAGTTTTTGAACTCCTCATATCCCTCCAGTATAAGGTCCTGCCAGATGGATGGAACGTAACTGCGGGAAAGACAGAGAGTTAGAGCGCTCAGTAGTGGCATGCCAACAATACCTTGCACCGACCTGTTGCCGGTGCGGGGCTCAAATAGGGAGTCCCATCATCCGTGGGCAGGACCGGCTGTTGTTGCTGATGTCAGAAGTGGGCGTGACCAGGTGGGTGTGACAATATTTATATATTATTGCATTATATACTTCTTATATAATTATATTAATTACTCACATCCATTTTTGATTGTAACATTTGTTTCTAAATATATGATATATGTCAGAAAGTTTCATTTTGTTATATGTTCGGATTTTTGAAAACTGCTATTTTGTGTTTGGCCACTTAGAGGCGTGTGGCTTAAAACAGCCTTCCAGAGCACGTAGTGAAAAATGTAGGCTAAGATTAGTGGCAGAATCTGCTTAAGGAGTCATTTACATGTGACTCACCCATACTTTGATGTTTCTACTCCCAAATCATGTAAATTGCTGAAGTGTACTTCAACCCCACACTTAAGCTGAAGGGAGATCAAGTCAAAAAAGCACGAAGCTACATGCCTTGTTGACCTAAGTGCATGTGAGAATCAGCCCCTCTGGTAACTGCAATGCCTTAAGCTGAGAATATGGATATAGATTTATTTGATTTAGACATGATGTATTACTCTGGGAGTAACTCTGTTTTGAAGAAATCAGTCCTGCTACAATACGACTAAGGAGTTCCTGAAAAACTTTTCCCACTAAAATCGTGTACTAAAATACACATATCCACTGGTAAAAATAGGGTTAGGGGAATGTGACTCCAAAACTTAGTAACTTATGCAAAACAAAATGAATTCAATCATAAAAACAGAAATACCAGTGACCAGTAATGTAATTATACACATTTTAAATAAGAAACAATTACAATGCATTAATACATTATATCATAAACATCTCCTATGGGTCTTATGAGTCTCCTGTGAATTACCTACACTGTAAAACCTAACAGTACTTCTTAATAAAAGAAGTAAGTTAATAGAACTGAATTTTGCCTAAAAATTAGATTCACTTGTTTCCACAAATTTGACTTTACTCAAAAATGTATTGTTTGAGTAGTAACTCAGTTGTTTTGAATGTACTTAGATTTTTGGAGCATTTTAAGTTGTGGCAATATAATTCCAGTTTGTTGCATTTCCTCTTAGTTGACTTCATGATAGTAACCACTTCGACTGAACATGCTGAACTCACTAACATCCCATGAAGCCAACAAAATAAAGCACTCATGATGTCCTTTAAACATGCACACGAATGTCCCCTAGACGTTTTTGTGGAATCCTATACAGTGATCCCCTGCCTATCGCGGAAGATGCGTTCCAGATTAAGTCACTTAAATAAACATTACTGTTTTCTTGAAATGTTTACTGGTCAGACATTAATGAGTTAGACAGGCAGGCAGGAGCTGTCTTGGAGACGGCCACAGGCAGGGCATCAGCTGTGGGATAGTCGGTGTGGTTCAGTCATTCTGTCATTCTGTCATGACGGACTGGGAGAAGAACGACCGAAATGCAGGCTGCTTGCAAGTGAAACCCCTTGCGGGGGAGTTTATTGGGGAGACAGGCAGGGCAACTGATGCGGACAGAGAACGATGACCAAACAGGGAGCACAGGACCAGGCGACACTTTTATACATGATTAACAGAGGAGTGAAGACACAGCAGCTGTGGCTAGTTAACAAGAGATAAGACTAACGAGCTTCAGGCACAGCTGACTAGCAGCCATGCCTAAGGGAAATGCTGGGAACAGACAAGCAGGGCGGGGCTGGATGTGACAGGCAGGATTATAACGTTATTATTGGGCTGTCGATGTTCAGCTCTAATCGGCTCCACTTCCCTCATACCTGATTCATTTACCGCATCAGCATATAAAGGCCCATACACGTGCATTGTTCAGATTCTCAGAATCCCGATCATTTATTTATTTCTTCATTCATTTTGTCACGTTCACGGAGCGGGCGAGCAGGGAAGCAGGCGAGAGCAGTCAGGTGGACGGGTAAACGAGGTTTTAATGGGCGGAAGACTGACAAGCAGGCACACATACGAGACACTACAATGACGGATCTGGGGTAACCAACTGAGACACGGACTAAATACACATGACCAGCTAGACATAACAGGACACAGGTGATCACAATCAGGGTGGAACAAGAGGTAATGAGGAGGGCGTGGCACACATCAGGAGCGGATGGAGCGGGGCGTGACACATTTATTGAATGCAAGAATAAATTATATTAAATATGAAGCAATGCAGCATTAACATGGTTTTAATGGAATCACTTTTGCAAAGTGAATTGATTCGGAAAAAATAAAGAAAAGAAAAGCAGGAAACTGATCAAATACTTGAATCCAGGCTGCATTGCCAACTGAATATTTACAGCACATTGTTTTTTTGTACCTGTTTAGTTTGACCATTTTTTTAGAAATCTGCATTTTTAAATTATGGTTTAATCCTGGTTCTGCTGTGAGGCAGGCTGCTTCCAGGCTCAGAGTTTCTAAGACAGCAGTACATATGCACAAGGTGAAGCAGGAGACACTGGCAATAATCAAGAAGCCAGGGAAAGGACAGAAGCAACTTTCTAATGCCAAGATGACCATTAACTTTCCTGGCAGTGCCTCATAAATCGGAGGATGACCTCAAGTGACCATCGAAAAGAATGGGAAACATTAAGTGGTGTGAAGTGCACTGCTAGGACAATTCATAACAGGCTCCTAGAAGCAGGACTGAAGACCCATAAAGCAAAGAAGAAGCCCTTCATCAATGAGAAGCAGGGAAGAGCCAGGCTGGAGTTTGCAAAAAATATGTATTTTACCTAGGTTCCCTTTTCTAGTGTTTGAGTCCTTTGTGATTATGACCCTAACCAGTGCCTTGTTGTTCCCAGCCCACACCTGTCCCTTGTCATCTGTGTATATATGTGCTTCCCCTTGCCCTTATTCATCAGCAGGTCATTGTGTGTTTGTCTCTCATCCTGTGTACCTGTCCTTCTTGTTTCCTTCCTAGCGTGGCCCTAATGAGCCCTGTCTGGGGCTCATTTCTTTTATTGCTTGTTCAATTTAATTTTAGGCAGGTGACACTCCCTTCTCATTGTTCTGCAGGGATGTATGTGTGATGTGTCTCTATGGGCAGAACTGCAGGCTGTATTTTTAATCCCAGTCCAGCCCTGCTTAACACCAATTACATTTCCTTTGTCTAACTAATATACTGCTATAATGACTATACTAAAATTTCTTAATCGTGATATGAATCACAGCATGGTGGTCCAGTGGTTAATGGTTTGACTGGGGGGTCTCCACCCCAGCTCTATGTGTGTGTGGGGGGGTTGTATGTTTTCCCTGTATCATATTGGGGTTTCCTCCGGGATCTCCCTTGTCTCTCCACAGTCCAAAAACATGAGAAGGTGAACTGGAGTTGCAAAATTGCCTGTGTGTATATGTGCCTTGCAATGGGTTGGCCTCACATCCCGGGTTATTTCCTTCCTTGTGTCTTTAGCTTCTGGGATAGACACTGGACCCCAGTAGCTCTGCAAAGGGCAGGTGGGTGTGGAAAATGGATGGATAACCTGCAGCCTTAAATACTTCTGTAAATCAAAAGCACTGCTGGGAACAAGAACCTCACATTAATAAAATATTTCTGCCAGAGTATAAACACCTGTTGTCCTTGCGTTTTATAAATAATATGAGGTAGATCTTAGAAAATGTGCTTATCCATAAAAAAAAATATTATAAATGAATACATTTATCACCGGAATAGAGAGGAAATAAGATGCTTTTGTGTTTTTTATTTTTATTTCTTGACTTGAACAACAGTGTAAAATTCGCTTTTCTTTGTTACAATACATTGCACAAAAAGTGTTTTTAATTCTTACATAACCTATTATCCTTTCAGACGCTCCTTCACTTTCAGTTAGTCAAGCATGCAAATATTTTTCCACCTCCTGAAAGAACCAGAAAGAACAAAGTGAGCAGAACAAATATGCAACAATATGCATATTCTGTGTTATATACATAGCTCTGTGTACGCCCAGAGGCATTCCAGAACATTCTGTTATTAAAGTAGATACTCTGACTGTTAGAGGCACAAAGAATTGTTTTAACAGGGACAGAAAAACAGAAACCCTTCAGGCTCACAGAGACCAGGTAATGGCATTTATTTTTTAATTTATCTATCATCGTTTAAGCTTTTTTAAAATATACATTGTAATTTTATTAAAATTACAATAGGTTCTTCTCAGAATAGAAATATAAAGATCGTAGATTATCATTTATTTTATACCTTTACACATATACACATAGTATTATATTTGAAGAATACAGAATAAGTTACTGTTAAAACATTTTTATCAGCATATATTGAATTTTTTACGGCAAATTTGCAAAAAGCCCTTTGTTACTCAAAAAGTTATTCACTCCAAAGAATACTATATTATATTTATGTGCATTTTACATTAATTGTTTTTCATTATACATGTAGCCAAACATTATTTACACACTGTGAAAAAATGGACAAAAATGGAAATGAAATTGAAGAACAAACTTTAAAAACTGTCTAAAATGTTACAGCTACATGTGATATGTAAAGAAACAAGAAAAACCTTTATTTAAAACATATTCTGGAATTGTTTTCCAATGATGTAATTTACTGCCTTCAAACAATTATTTGTACACCTGGCGATTCATAGAGCTGAATGAATATGTGACAATGGGGGGAATTCCCAGTCATAGTAGAGATCATTTAACACAACACATAACAGCAGATGTTCCAATAGGCAGGTAATTGGACGCCCTTAGTTTCCTGCCTTGGTGGTCATTCCCCACACAAGCATTTGTAGGGTTAATTGAGTCTCCCAACTGATGAAATAGCCAATGCATTGAGGAAAAGAATAATAAAATTTCACAATCAATATCTTAAATTTTATTTCCATTTTTGACCATTTTGTCACAGTATACAAATAATTTTTAGCTGCACTGTATTTCTAAAGGGATTTAAATTGGTGCAGGGGTTGCACATCCAAGCTGTATGTGTGTGGAACTTGCAGGTTTTCAAAACTGACCGTAGGTGTGAATGTATATGTGAATGGTGTGTGTGTGTCCCCTTCCATGGGTTGATTCCCCATCTTGGGTTATTCTCTGCTATGCTTCTGTTATTTCTAGGACAGGCTCTGGAATCCTGAATCCCAGTACAGGATAAAGCAGTGTAAAAAAGAAATGAAGGATGGGTTCGAATGAAAAAAAAAAAGAAACGAAACATTGGAAACAGATCAATTACTTGAATCCAGGCTGCATTGCCAAATGAATATTGAAACCACATTTTGTACCTGTTTAGTGTGATTTCTGTATCCGTATATCTTTGATGATCTTTCCATTCATCTCTGGTTTAATCCTGGTTCTGCTGGCAGAAGGCTACATGGCAGGTTGTGCAGGTGTGAACCCAAAAATTTAGAAATATTTGAAAGAAAAAAAATTTCCCCGTGTCCCTTTTCCCATTCCCTGGTTGTCTTGTCTTCTCTTTCTCTCTCTCTCTCCTTCTTTCTCTCTTTCCCTTTCCATTCTGTCGATCCTTACCCCTAGACTAAGGATCGTAACAGAAATTGGGGGTTCGTCTTTTCTTCTCTGTTTTCCGGTGCTTGTCTGGCGGTTTCTTTTGTGTGGGGGGGTGTGTGGTTGTGTAGTGGAAATGGCCCAGTTCGACTTCGTTGCTTTCACTCTATACCCCACACTCGAACAGTTCGATAAATGCAGTAAGGACGATCTGCTAGGAATAGCACAGTTCTTTAATGTTTCGCTCCCCGCTGAAACCTCTAAGCGGGTTATAAAGCAAGTGTTGCAGGACGACCTGATTTGACAGGGTATTCTGCCTGAGTTGGGCGATTCACTGAGTGTTGCATCCAGTCCAGTTTGGTTGTCTGCCACAGCGGATGCCCACGGTGATGATCGGGGGACGGAGATCCGCATGGATCTCGGTGATCCTCGCTCGGCCAGGGAGGACCTGATTCTCACCATTCGGCTCAGGGAATTGGAACTGGAGATTAAAAGGCAGGAGTACCAGGCTCAGCTACTGCGTGTCCGGGCTGTGGAAATCGAGGCTGATAAGGAGGTAGCATTACGAAGGATGAGCATGGCTGAACAAAAGCCTCGACCCCTCAATCAGGCCTGTCCGCCCGTGACCGGGCTAGTGCCCCAGACGCTCCTCGATCTAGCCTTCGTTCTTCCTCAGGTCTCCCAGGAAATTGGAGGTGGAAATTCGGGCTTTGATGTTAGCCGCCATATCGGTCTCGTTTCTGTGTTTTGGGAAAATGAGGTGGATGCCTACTTCGCTATTTTCGAGAGGATTGGTACGACTTTGAACTGGCCCCAGCATCTGTGGTCACTGTTATTCCAGCACAAGTTAGTGGGGAAGGCACAGGAAATTTGCTCGGCTTTGGCATTAGAAGAGAGCCTAGATTATGACATCGTTAAAGCTACTGTGCTACGGGCGTATGAGTTAGTTCCTGAGGCTTTCCAGCAGAATTTCCGGAACCTGAATAAAACCGCCAGCCAAACCCACGTTGAGTTTGCTCGTGAGAAGGCTCTACTGTTTGAAAAATGGTGCACTGCAAGTGGTGTCTCTGACTTTGATCAGCTTAAGGAGTTGTTGTTATTGGAGGAATTTAAAAACTGTGTTCCGGATCAGATAGTGGTGTACTTAAATGAACAAAAGGTTCTTTCTCTGGGTGAGGCTGCCACCCTTGCTGACAAATTTGTGTTAACGCATAAGACTGAGTTTACCCCGACTCCCCTACCTCATAATCTTGGACCCCGTCCGGTGGCCCCTCCTCCTTCGTCCGTTTCGACTCCATCGCCTGTAGAAAAGAGAGAATGTGTCTACTGCCACGAGGTGGGCCACATTATCTCAGTTTGTCCGGCCCTTAAACGTAAGGATGCCCGTGTTGCTTCCAGAAAGGTGCAGATCGCTGCTCGTGTTGACCATGCTTCACCATCAACCTTGTCTGTCGAACCGACCTTTCAACCATTTGTGTTTACTGGTTCTGTTTTGCTTGGTGAAGATAGGGAGCGACACCCTGTAACTATCCTGCGGGATACGGGTGCTGCCCAGTCGTTCCTACCTAGCCAACACATCCATGTGGGGCCCGCATGGGATGTACTTGGGCTGACATGGGAAACCCAAGTGGGGCCCAGTCAATTTTGTCCGCAGTTTCCATGGTGGCCCCACATGGGTTAGCCCACATGGGCTAATGATGAGCCCCTAATGGGCTCCATATATATATGGAGCCCATCACAGCCCATGTCAGCCCAAGTGCATCCCATGCGGGCCCCACATGGATGTGTTGGCTGGGTAGTGGAAGGCGTTGCTCCACTTGGCGATACATCATTCTGTGGTACGGATGTGTTAATGCAAGGCATCGATCTTCATGTGACCGCTGTCCCCCTACACACCGTATACTTGAGGACCCCTGACTTTTCGGGGTACATGAGTGTTGTGGTGCAGAAAAAATTACCCGTCCCTGGTGTCACGTTTGTTCTGGGAAATGACATTGCGGGAGAGAGGTTTGTTCCCCTACCTGAAGTCATCCCAGACCCGGTGTTATGTGAAAATGATGTTACGGTGGAACTCCCAACCGTGTTTCCTGCTTGTGTGCTTACCCACACCCCTCTGTGCAGGCTCGCGGATATTGACTTGGCTGAGACGTTTATGTCAGGACCTGCTCTGGCAGCTCCTTCGATGAAGAGTGATCCTGAAACCCTGGTCCCTGTGAAACTTGTTGTTTCCCCTGAGGTCCACTCCACTACGGACGCCCTGATCATGGCACAGGCGGATGATTTCTCCTTAGAGGCTTGTCGTACCTCCGCTGTGGAAAAGGCCGAGTTAAAGGACCACCCCACCGCATATTTCTATCGCAACCGAGTGTTGATGCGGAAGTGGACCCCTCCAGACTCACCTTTCGAGTGGGCTACTGTATTTCAGGTGGTAGTCCCATGTTTGTATCGTGCTTATTTATTGACTCTCGCTCATGATCACCCGTGTTCGGGTCATCTTGGAATCCGGAAAACGCTAGCTCGTCTCCTGACATACAGTACTTCGTCTGGCCTGGTGTGAACACTGACATGCAACGGTACTGTAACTCTTGTCTTGTTTGCCAGGTAGTCAGTAAGCCGAACCAGACCATTGTGCCGGCTCCCTTATGTCCGATCCCTGAAATAGGAGAACCTTTTGAGCACGTGGTCGTCGACTGGGCCCCTTACTAAAAACTCGCTCAGGAAATTGTTATCTGTTTACCCTGTTGTGTACCGCGACTCGGTTCCCGGAAGCCATCCCTGTTCGTAGTCTTTGGACCCCTGTGAAAGGCATTTGATTAAGTTCTTTACAACGTTTGGGCTTCTGAGAAATGTGCAATCCGACCAAGGTACCAACTTCATGTCCAACCTATTTGCTCAGGTTGTTCGCGAATTGGGAGTGCATCATACTGTCTCCAGTGCCTATCACCCTGAGAGCCAGGGGGCGTGGGAGCGGTTTCATCAGTCTTTTAAAAACATGCTTTGTACCTTTTGCTTAGACGTAGGAAAGGAGTGGGATGAGGGGGTACCTCTCCTCCTTTTCACGATTCATGATACTGTGCGGGAATCAACCGGGTTTAGTCCTGCCAAATTTGTGTTTGGTAATGCTGTGCGGGGCCCTCTGAAGGTGTTGGTCTTTTCAATTGTAATTGTTTTGTTTTTTTTTATATGGTCCTCTTTGATCATTTTTGTAAAACTCTTGTTTGTGATTGTGAATTCCTGTCGGAGTTCACTCTTGTGTGGGGTGTTACGTGCCGTAAGGAAAGTACGTGCCGTATGGGAGATACGTGCCGTAAGTTTCAGGTGCATGCCATAAGGAAGATACGTGCAGTAAGTTTCGGGTGCGTGCCATAAGTTCAGGAGGATGCCCTACAAGTTCGTTCCCTTGCCTGACTTCTGATAATCCTTTTGCTCGTCCCTTCTTGGACACTGTATTTTGGATTCTGTGTGTTTGATTTGTGTTTGTTTGTATGTACCGGTGCGTAAGGAGTGACTGCTTTTTTTGTTTCTGCGAACACGTGTGATTTATCTGTTGTTTGGTTAGGGAGACAGATTAGATTAGGTTGGGACGTGTTCGTTAGTGATTTTTGTTTATTGCTTTGGCCTTGGTCACTCCTGAAGTCTGTTGCACCTGGTGTTTGTACAGTGTCTGTGAATAAACATAAAAAACTATAAAAAAAATATACCTTTGTTTCCCGTGTCCCTGGTTGTCTCGTCTTCTCTTTCTCTCTCTCTCTCTCCTTCTCTCGCTCTTTCCCTTTCCATTCTGTCGATCCTTACCCCTAGAGTAAGGATCGTAACACTATGCATAGTGTGGGTGTGTGTGTGGGGGTGGGTGTCTATGGGTGGATTAGGTTTTTCAGTTCCCCACAAAAGCCTGTGAATGGAATCAAAAAAGTAAAAATGCCAAAAATCTCATATTTTGTTTGGTTACTTATGATTAAGGTTAGCACTGGGTAGGGGTTATGGTCGTCATGTTGCGAGTAGAGTTTTCCCTATAGAAATTTAATGGAGAGTCCCCACAAAGATATAATTACAAAACTGTGTGTGTATGTGCTCAAATGTATGTTAAATGATCAGTACCATAATCAATGTTTTCTGCAGCCCGTTGGATCAGCATGATGGGTTCTGATGTGTTTCTTCTGATTCTACTGATTTCAGGTCAGTTTCTTTCATATTGAACTTAAATTATAAAAAGGGTCCCACAAATTTACATATTGATCAAATCTGCCACAATTCAGTCATATTATATGGGTTTTTCTTAGATTTTTACAGGACCCTTATGTTACACTTGTTATACATGCCAGAGACACATCTAAATTTACATTTGGATTCAGACAAATCTGATTATTTACAGTATGTATGACTTTGATAATAATGTATATCCATCAGCCTGTCAGGTCAAAGATGGACTTGCAAAAGCCTTTACTCATCTTGTCAGATCAGGTTTATATTTTTCTATGTGTGATCATGTGTATTTGTTTCTCTCTGCCTGTGTGACTTTTTTTGAAGAGTTTCACAGCCACTGTTCATGCCTTTCACATCAGTACCATTTTGTAAACATAAACCTGACCTGGACTGACGCCCAGGCTTACTGCAGAGAAAACTACACTGACTTGGCTACCATTGACAATATGAAGAAAATGAAAAGACTAAATGAGTCTGTAGGCACTAGTCATACTGGAAAGGCTTGGATAGGACTGAAGAAAGGAACATCATGGAGATGGCAGTGGTCCTCAGGAGAAGGAGAGATTGGGTTCTCCAACTGGGATAAAGGTGAACCAAACTGGCGTAATATTGAGCACTGTGCCGAAGTCCGAGACAGTGGTGCATGGCATGATTTCCCCTGTTCACCAACTCAGATGGTGCATTTCATCTGTTATACTGGTGAGTGACATATTCACCAGTTCTTTTTGACAAATGGAACATGCCTTTGAAAATATACTATCCAGCCATGACTTACCCCATAGTAGTTTTTACAGGTAACAAGGACTACAGTCTAAATGAAAGCAAATTCTCTTTTGGGTATTAGAATTTATGAGCTTTATTGATGCCAGAGGGAAATTCTTGTGCATTCTGTTGTGTTAAAATTGGTACAATGTGAATTGGGACTTCGCCATCTTGCTCATTTGACTTTCTCTGTCTGCCCCTGGAGGATGGGCTCCCTCTTTGAGTCTGATTCCTCCTAAGATTTCTTGCTTTAGGGAGTTTTTCCTTGCCACTGTCATCTCTGGCTTGCTCACTGAGGGCTTTGGGCGGGGATGCTTTGAAGTGCTTTGAGACAATGTAATGTTGTGAAAACACGCTACACAAATAAAATATGCAGCAGCATATAAGTAGAGTGCATGCAGTGTGAAACAGACAAGATGCAAAGACATTTCACCATGCACACAAGTAAATGTACTGCAAAAAAATTAAAAAGTACACAATCCTGAAAAAAACTGAGAAATATGGAGTATTAATTAAATAAATGTTAGGAAAAAGTAATAATAAAGTATGGCAATGTGCAATTAAAAAAACAGACGGCACTAGCCTTTTTCTTTTGCCAAGATGGTTGCTTCCTGATGTGTTATGGCTGGGATGGGGAGTGACACACAGGGAGGAGGCATTGTAGTGCCTGATGGGAGCAAGTAGAAAGGATCCTTAGTTGCGTTTCTTGATACACCATGGTGGAATTTGCCAGTGCTAAATGTGCTCCAGGATAGCGCCCCCTGAAGCAGATGGGCAGAATTGTTCATAATATTGCCCAGTTTTGCTAACGTCCTCTTCTTTGCTACTACCTCCAGTGGGTCCAGGGTCAGTCCTCTAATGAACCTGGCCTTCTTGATGAGTCTGTTCACGTGTTTGGTATTGCCTGATCTGATGGCACATCCCCAGCAGGCCACACTGGCCACTATGGACTGATAAAACATACACAGCAGCCACACATCTTAAAAAACCTGAACCTCCTCAAAGTAGAGTCTGCTCTGACCTTTCCTGTACAGGGCCACTGTGTTGTCCACCCAGTCTGCTGTTCAGGTGGACCCCTAGGTCTTGTAGTTCAGCACCATCTCCACTTCCTCTCCCTGGATGGTGACTGGTTACAGGGGCTCCCTGTTACACTGGAAGTCCACCATCAGCTCCTTTGTCTTGCTGATGTTGAGCTGTAGGTTGTTCTCCTTCTTCCACAAGGCAAAGTCCTCTACTAGTCCTCTGTACTCTGACTCATCTCCATTGCTGATGTATCCTACAGCGGAGGATAAACAGGAAGGGGGACAGACGGTCCCCTGAGGGGCCTCAGTGTTGCTCACCACCAACTTTGACACACAGTCCCGGAGCTTCACAAACCGCCATCTATTACTTAGGTAGTCCATGTTCCAGGATATTGTGGGGGCGTCAAGCTGCATTGTCCTGAGTGTTACGATCGGCACAGGGACGCAGGTGAAGGAAGCCGTGGATACGAAAAAGGGTTTTATTTGTGGGGTAACACACCAGAACACACGCAACGTTAACCCTCTGGAGTCGACGGCATCATCGGCGATGCCGAGTATCTTTCTCGTGTATTTCAGTTCATAACTCACTGAAATCTTATTATAGAAACATGAAAAAATCACTGACTAAATCCGTAATCTGTCTTCTTTTCAAAACGTCCATTGTCGGAAGTATTAAAGTTTTTTAAATTAGGTTAAATCGGCAAAAAAGTAAACCATGTCACCTTACTTTGTTTTACCTGCATCGGGGGCGTGTAGTACCGCTGTCACCCGAAGATCGCTATTCACATTCTAAATAGCCGCATTAGCGCGTATTCAAATCGCATTCGCATGGTAATTTGATTAACAGCGCAACGGTGAAACGCGATCCAGAGACATCCCCATCCACACCATAAAAATGTATCAATGGCTCATTCATACACATGAAAGTTGCTACATATTCAATGAAAGGAGCCAGAAATAGTGACATGAGTTTGGTTTTTCTTATTTATTTATCCAATTGAATGTTGCAACTACACCATTTAGTCATCTTCATGTAGCCAAGACTTTGCTGATCAGATATCTGGGATCAAAACAAACTGCCAGCATTGCTTACTATGTACTTTTATAATGTGTCTGCAATTGTTCCAAACTGCATTTTGCAATGTCTATACTTTGATGTCAAATTACAAACTTAACAGAAATCTGACATATTTACAAAGTACACTAAGATAAAGATGAGTTTAATGCCAAAACAAATATATATGATATGATAAAAGGTGCGAACTCCAGGCGCGCCAAAGGGGAGCGAGGAACGAGACTGGGGACACGGGACCTGGAAAACAAAAGCAAAACATCAACAGGGCACGGGGAACAAGACAGACATGCAGATCATACACAAAAACAGCAACCCAGACAACAACTGACAAACAACTGTAAAAGCAAACAGGCACAGGGGCAACAACACCAGAGACACAGGGGGAACACCAATGGGAGGAACGAAGGGGCCAGGAGCGAACGAAGGAGAAACAGAAGGACAAGGAGCAGACACAGGGGGCACAAAGGAAGAGGGCAAGGAGGCAAAGGGATGGGGGAAACAGGGAGCCGGAGGGAACCCCAGCAGGCAAGGGGCGGAAGCCATAGGGGCAGCAGGCAAGTGCAAGGCTGGAGCCGAAGGGACCCTCGGCGAGCGCGAGGGAGGAGCAGGAGGGAACTTCAAAGGGGGTGAGGAGGAAGATAGAGGGACCAACGAAGGGGGCGAGGAGGAAGGCGGAGGGGACACAGGTGAAGTGGAGGAGGGAACAGCAGCTGCGGCAGGTGAAGGCACAGCTGCCACTGGCAAAGGCGTAGGCGACCGACAAGCTGAAGATGGAGGACCCGCAGGCAACCGACGAGGCGTTGGAGGTGGGACCGTAGCCGACCAACGAGGCACCGCAGGCAGGACCAAAGGCAACCCCCGAGCCGAAGCCAGGGGGACCACAGGCAACCACCAAGACGAAGCTGGAGGACCCGCAGGCGAACCAGGGGGCAGGGTGGGTGGGACCCGACCCCGGCGCAGGTGTCCTCTCCCCTTCTGGGAGACTGAGAGGCGGGGGCCTGGCTGGAGTCTGCCCTGCTGTGATGGAGGTGGTGGAGGAGTCACTGGGGATGTCAGGGAGATCCCCGAGGGGTCCCACTCGAGCTCCTCCAACTCCACTATGGAGGGAGGAGCGGTGGTCTGGCAGTCAGGGAGACAGGGGCTGGGGCCATTGGAGTTGAGTCTGGAACCAGGGGAACTGGAGATGGAGGGTCAGGAACCGGGGGGACTGGAGCAGGAGGCGCAGGGATCGTGCCTTGACTGCGGGCATTGCCCCTTTAAGAGCCGTGGGGACCTGCAGTATGGCATCCCAAACCGACCTGGCCCCTTTAAGAGCCAAGCGCGTCCCGAAAGAGGGGCAAGCGGCTGGTCCGAGCTTCAAAGCGGTGGGCAGACTATCGGGGCAAGCATTTGCCACCATGAAAACCACCGGGTTTAGAATCGGGAGGGGATCCTCCCAACACCCGGCAGGGGAAGCAGCGGAGAGAGAGAGCCCCCAGGAAGACCTCCTGCACGTCTTCCTGCTTTCGTTTTCTCTGCTGCTTCTGGCTTGCTGCTTTTGGCGGAGATGCGGGCACCTCTGGCAGCTCCGACAGCTGACCATAAGGTAATTGCCACAGTCTGTGGCCTCAGTCTCCGCAGGTTCTCACGTACCTCCTCCATGAGGTACGCGTCTCCAGGCAGGGACATCTCCTCTATCACGTCCCTGCTCCGGTGGGCTAGAGCCCGAAGTATGGGATCGTCCTGGACTTCAGGCTGATCCAGCCAGTAGATCACCTCGTCAGTGGCATTAAGGTATTCCTCTTTAGCCATACGAGGCATCTTTTTCTGGAGTCCGGTCATTCTGTCACGATTGGCACAGGGAAGCAGGCAAAGGAAGCCGTGGATACGAAAAAGGGTTTTATTTGCGGGGTAACACACTCCAGAACACACACAACGTTAATGACCGGACTGGAGAAACAAACTGAAATGTGGACTATATACATTGAACTAATGACAGCAACAGGAAACAGCTGGTGAACATGGGGAATCCACACGGGGTAGATGAGGGGGCGTGGCACACGGGAGAAGCGGACGAGCGGGGCATGACACTGAGCATGTTCCTCAATAGGACTTTGACCATGGTCCCTGCTTTGTCTAAGTGGGACTAAGATCTCTGAAGCAAGTGGATCAGAGCATTGTCCATGTGTGTCTCATGTGTGTCTGGTAGACAGGGGATACAGGTGGTCACAATGTCTCCTAGAATTGGAGGACCTTCTGCAGACTCAGGAAGAGGGGTGAACAGGTACTGTTGGACCCCACAGATCTTACTGGCACATGTCTTCAGCATCAGGCCTCACAGCCTTGCCTGAGCTGGGTTTTTTCACCTGGTCAGCGGAGACAGACTGTGTGCAGTGGGGGTGGAAACCTCCGTTTGGTGTGTTTTATGGGGAAATCACAGGGAGGTGTAAACATTGTGGAGAGGGGAGGGGAGGGGCAGTGAGGGGCCTGGAACTCCCTCAGCTGGCCCACTGAGGCTGGAATCAAAGAGAATCAAATCTGTTGAAAAACAGATTCCGCTCATTAGCCCTGTCCCTGCCCCCTTCCACTGCAATGTTACCAGCTTTCTTGTAGCCAGTGATGGTCCTCATCCCATTCCACACTTACTTTGTGCTGTTCAGTTGTAGCTTTTGCTACAGCTTCTCCGTGTGGCAGTTTTTCCCCTGGCAGAGTTGAACCTTCAGTTACTCCTGCACCAGTTTAAGTTCTTCCTTGTCTCCAGCTCCGAAGGCCCTCTTCTTAATAAGAAGGTCCTTTGTGATCCATGGTTTGTTTTTGAGAAAACAGTGCACTGATTTTGTGGGGACAATGTTGTCTACATAGGAGCGGACGTAGTCCTTGATACAGTGGCTGTATCCCTTAATATCCTCCCTATATGACTTATAGAGCATGTCCCAGTCTATTTCTTTTAAGGCATGCTGCAGAGCCTCCTCAGCCTCCTTCATCCATTTCCTAGTGGTGACTGGTTGAACTGCTGGTGTGCAGTTTGGTGTAAGGTATACCATGTTGTTATCAGAGCTGCCCAGGGGTGGTAGCCTGACTGACTTGTTGTATGCCTGAGGGAGGCATACAAGTCCAGAGTCCTGTTTCCCCTGGTGGTGCAGCCCACAGACTGATGAAAGCTGGTGAAGATGGAGGAGAGTGAAACGTGGTTGAAATCACGAGAAATTGCAATATGAGAAGTGAGGTGGTCAGTGGTTAATTTGATATCCACAGAATATATTTTATCTGTGGCTACTGCAGCATCTGCTAACGGGGGCATGTATAAGACCAAAACAACGGCATGTAGAAACTCCCCTGGCATGTAATATGGCCACAGTCCCACAGCGAGAAGCTCCATGTTTGGGTCAGTCCATCTTGTATTTCAGTGACCTTACATTGCCTGCGTACATGATGCGTATATGTGAAAGGTGCCATCTGTGATTGAAATAAGCCTACTGATGGCTATAGAAGCAGGAAAATATTCCTGTTCCATGGCATGGTAGTCGCAAGTTTCTTTAAAAACATGATAAAAACAAACTCATTATAGTAAAAAAAACAAGGATAAGACACACATATGTCAGACTGAGATTTGTTCAGCAAAACGACAGTGTGTGACTCAGTGGGTTTAGACACTACCTGTGATCAGAATGTCACTGTTTCAGCTCCCAGAATGATGGCAGAATGATTTCACCACTGGGCCCCTGAACCAGGCCCTTAATCCACAATTAATCCAGGGACTGTCTGATCCTGCTCTTTCAAAAAATGTATGTAACTTTGGATAAAACCATCTGCAAAATAGGTTACATGTAAATGACTTCTGGGTTATTGTTGTTTCTTATGCTGTTTACAACAAATCCACAGCTCCCACCATCAAAGATGGAATAAATGCTACCTGGAACTTCACCTTGATTGATCAATATATGGATTGGTCTGGTGCTCAGAGCTACTGCAGATACAATTACACAGACCTGGCCACTGTGAGGGATAAAGAAGAAAATGACTTGATACATACAATGGTTACAAGTGGCACTTGGGCATGGATTGGCCTGTTCCAGGACACATGGGAATGGTCAGACCTGTCAAACTCCT
>JAOYFF010000206.1:0-16796 GCA_025773925.1 Cryptomyrus ogoouensis
AGTGGCCAGGAAGCCCGGAATAACTCGCGATGACCTGTTCAATACCCACGCCATCATGGTGAGGCTGGGGCAAGCTCACACCCTTCCATACCAGTATCACCTTAGGCACCTGTGTTCCTCATGAACAAGTTCAGCAGTATTCCTACAAATCAATCTCTCACATGTCATCATTCTGTCATAGTCAGCACCCGTCCAATCCTGCCATCCCTGTCCCCTTCCTGTTTGGCCAGCAGGTGTCGCTGACCATCCTGTCTCCTTCCCTGATTCTTGCCCATCAGCCCCAGTGTGCCTAAGTCCCTAGTGTGTTATCCCAGTTTCCTAGACTGCCGCACAGGTCAGTGGACTGTGTGTGGCTCCGATACTATCCCCTTGTGTTGTGGGTTCAAGGTTGGCTTGAGACCAGTCTTACCTGTATTTTTGGATTTTTGTTTTGTAGTTTCAAGTTATCTTATTCTAGAGTTTCCCCAAGTTTATCTGTGTGTTCTTGTTGCTAGTTTTTCCAGGTGGTGTATCCCCTAGTCCTTCTTGTAGATTCTTAGTCTTTACTGTTTGTTAATTCTCTTAGTTCTGTGTGTTCTTAGAGTTATTTTGTCCACCTGTTTCTCATTGCTCCTGAGTCTCCCTTGATTGGTTCATTGATTAGGTTACACCTGTTCCTTGTTTTCCCTGGATGTCTCTGTATTTAAGTGCCTTCCCTCACTCTGCCATTGTAATGTCATGGTGTAATGTTGCCATGTGTTTTGCTTCTTGTATCTTGTTCCTGGTGCTGCCCGGTTGTATTTCCCTTATGGTTTTTGTAGCTTGTTTTAGTATTAAATTCTGTTATAGTTTTCTGACCCCTCGTGGTGCTTTATTTTGTGAGATTCCCAGTGTACTGAACTTCCTTTAAATAAACCCTTTTTGTGTTGGAGCCGCAAGTGGATTGTCAAATCTTTTCCCATCTGCACTACGCCCTGAGTCCATAACACATTCTGAGTTACTAAAAACTTCTAGCTGTGCGGGTCAATATAGTGGACAACTAGACCTTAAAAAATTAACTACATAAATCCTAAGCATTTTTATTGACTACAGTGCCTATACATAGTAAAATCCCCTCAAGGACTTTTTCATGTTTTATTGTTTTATGACACTGAGTCACCATCAATTTAATGAGGCTTTTTTGTCAGTGACCAACTGAACAAGATTCTTTAATATCAAAGTGAAAACAAATCTTCAAAAAAATGATTAAAAACTGTATCATGAGGACAAAAGAACACTCCAAACAATTCTGGGGGTGATTCTGTCTTACTCTGTGTCATAATGTTCAATGCTTTAGATGGGAAAGACTGTGCAAATGACACTGATGAAACTTGTGCTTCATCAGTCACAGCTTCATGGGAGAGTAGCACTGAGAAAATGTTTGCCACAAGGCATGTGGGATACTCTGAAAAGTAGAAGAAGCTTATATGCTCTGATGAAACCACTAGTGAGCGTTCTGGCCATGATACTAAATGCTGTCAAAGCTAGATAAGATTTTAACAACTCTGAGCTATTAGTTAAGTTCTCCCCAAACGAGCTTGATGGGCCGAATGGCCTCCTCTCATTTGTAAATTTCTTATGTTCTTATGTTCTATGTTTGGTCTAAGTCAAGCACCACAGATGGTTTATTTTCCAGCAAAACAATGCCCCCAAACATAAAGCCAAAGCTACAAAGGAACAACAAATTCAGTGTCCTGGAGTGGCCAGGTCAGGGTCCAGACCTCAATCCAACTGGGAATTTGCAGGTAGAGTTGAACATAGCTCATAGCTGTTCATTCATGGTCCCTGTGCAACTTGACAGAGCTTGACTAGCTTAAAAAAATCACAGTGGCTAGATGTGCAAAGCTGATAGAGACATAGCCACACAGACTCAAGGCTGTAATTCCTACCTAAGGTACCCTGCGTGCCTCAAAATGCTGTCTTTTGTGTGACTCAGCAGGTTAGGGTGCTCTGTCTGTTATCAAATAGTTGCTAGGTCAAAACCCAGAGTCTGCTGAGAGCCTTTCACTATTGGGCTCTTAAGCAAGGTCCTTAACCCAAATTACATAAGGGATCACCTGATTGTTTTTTGCAACCAATTTTTTATTGGGTTTTAGTACAATGAACACAAAGTGACACATCAAAACTGTTCAACATACATCTGACACTGATTTCATTGCATGTGTCTTTAGACAGAAGTTTCTGCCAAATATGAAATATTATTAACTTATTAAGTTAGATGACTTTGTAGATATGTTTTCACTTTGACAATAAGAATCTTTTTTTGTTCATCAGTGTCAAAGAAGCCTAATTAAATGCACTGTGATTCAATGTTGCAAAACAATAAACCATGAATCAGACCATGCAACTGGTGAATACTCTTAACCGGCAAAAAGCAAGCCAAACACTCAGGGTACCATCACTTCTTTCATCAGACATACTCAGCAAATGCATTGAGTAAGCGTTAGATTTCTGCAAATGAATTTCTTACTGCTGAACAGCATTTAGGTAATTAATTAGAGACATAGTTCATTCAAAAGTGTCTTTCATGTCCATCCATGCTGCTACTGCAGGAACCAGCTGGGTGCCCACGGGGCTTTTAGTCTGAATTTTGGAACCATGTAATTTACTGCTAGGTGCCAAAAATCACTGAATAACAAACCTAATTTCAAGTGTGACAGTGTTAGCAAATGCCAAACGCATTTGTGTTAGTCTAGCTTACCTTACTGTGAAATGCAAATGACTTTGTTAAGATACCACTTATCCCTGGTAGCACAGGTCACAAAGCAGGGACACATCCTGGGATGCTATGTCAGTCCATCACTACACAGATGCTGATAGACACTATCACATAATACTTGCAATTTAGAGAGACCAATTAGCTTAACTCAGTCACCAAAGGCTGTGAGAGGAAAACAGAGCAGAATGAGGAAACTCACACAGACTCCAAACCTGCCACCGGAGACATTCTGAACAATTTTTTGCTATTTGGCAAAAAATAAAATAAAACGTTTCTTTTTTTAAATCAAGCCTTTTCTTCATTGAAACATGCATCACACATAAATATGACTCAAATTATATGTCTATGTGGAAGAGGGATAGAAAGAAAGAATGAGAACCTAATTAGGCTCTCTGTTGTGGCACCCGGACTGTCAGTGTGGAAAACCACTGCGTATGACCTCTTGAAAAGGGCTGACAGTAAAGTGTGCTGGTGAAGGACATATATCAGAACAAATTTAACTCCTCGGGAAAGGCTGTCTGTTAAAAACACTAAATTAATCTGCATGAAATCATCCTCCTCTCAGATACCCAGGGTTAAATAATCATGATAGAAGATAAAAAAGATGAAACATGTTAGTTAAAGCCACTACTATTATATTTCTTTTCCTACCCTCTGCTCCTCCTCCCAATTTCTGCCTTCAGTCTTTAAGTAGGAAGGATTAATTGAAGGAGATACAATACAGATCACAAGAGCTAATGCTGAATCAGTCTCTAAGGAAGGAAAGGGGAGAGACTGACATCTCTTGGGGTTAATTCACAAGGAGACTTTCTGCAAACCCTGCAGCATTTATATTACCTGTTTGTAAACTTCATCTTCCCCTAAGGCAAAGCATTGTTTTTTGCATCTGTAGTATGAAGTTCATTGTTAGTGAAAGGTCATCTCTTGTGGGGATATATTTACACAGTTACATGCTTGGACAGACAGACGCCCTCCAGAGAGGCACCATGCTGATATCTGCAAAGACTCACCCAGCACTGACAGACTCACTCTGGACAAAGACTCACCATGCTCAGATTCACTCTGACTGTCAGACTCACCCAGTACTGGCAGACTAACTCTGAACAAAGACTCACCATGCTCAGATTCACTCTGACTGTCAGACTCACCCAGTACTGGCAGACTAACTCTGAACAAAGACTCAACATGCTCAGATTCACTCTGACTGATATTTGGGATTCACAATGCTCAGACTCAGTCGATACTGACAGACACACCATGCTCAGACTCACATTGTAAAGAAAGACTCACCATGCCCAGACTCACCATGCTCAGATTCTCCCTACATTGACAGACATTGAATGTTGAAATTTTAGATGAAATAATGATTATTAATTTTTAAAAGAATAAATACGTTTACATAAACATATATGTTTTAATTGGAGTTTCATAGAAAAAGGAACTTTGCTTGAATTTGACAAGTCATAATTGTCATTGAGCTAAACAGAACTCCAATTATTCATTTTTGAGAAAAAATATTCCTCCAGATTTAAAAATGGTAAAAAATAAAACATACCCCTCACAGTCAGAACACCAACACTCCAATGCCATTAAAGTACATACAAATTTCAGAAAACTTACAAAAGCTCTAGAGGAAAATAACTATCAAAAATAGACTTACTGGTAAATACTAAAATACATTTTCAAGGACTTTTAAATGAAAGTAATAATATTTACTTCCTTTCCACAGTGTGCAATCATTCAAGAATGGTATGCTGGATGAATGCGCTTCGTGTTTGAAATGGACAGGCTGAATGCAGACATGTTATTTTTTGCCACTAAGGTTGACCAACATTCAGACTCGTTGAAAAGGTTGCTCCCCTTGACTCCATACAAGAAAAAATGAGAGTAACAAAACACTTTTGTTCACAGCATTCAATTGAAGGGCCCAACAAAAAGCAAAGAGAGTTTTTGCATGTGTTAGCATTTCATACAAATAAATGCACACACATGTGATAAGATGTAAAACACATGAAACCTAGAGCTAGTATCATTTCATACACTGCATGTCACATTATCTAATTCATATTTCCTTAATGGCAAAATCAAAAAAACCAATGTGTGATATTTTACAATCGGCTCTGCTCCCGCTTCTACAAAAGATGTCCTCATATCCCAGCTTTATATCCCTTCATATCCAGAGTCCAAAAACCTGTAGCTGAGGTTAACATGAAGTTAGCCCTGCAAACAAGTTGGACAGACAGTCTCTGTCCCTGACATCCATTAGCAGAACTGCAGTGGCATGTTCATGACATCACTGCTCTGTGCTGTGTCCAGCCCAAGCATCTACTCAGGAAGACAAGGACTATAGATAGAAATTAAATAGAACTGATGCAATGACCCATCACACTGAATAACTTTTAAGGTTCTTAGGCTACGAGGCTACGTTCACATTGCAGGGCTTAATGCTCAATTCTGATTTCCTGCTCAGATCGGATTTTTTGTTTGCCTGTTCACATTACTCTTTTTAATGTGGGCAATATCAGATTTCAATGTGAACGGTTCACTATACTGAACTGGCCCATGTGCGCACAAAACAACAAAGACGCAATGACGCACATGCGCAATAACAAAGACGTTACTTTATTGATTTGAAAACTGCCTGGTTACGATATGAACCTTCCAGTTTTGCCTGAACAAATTTATCTCCCCAAATGCTTATTAAATCCAGCACCTCACTGTCCCTCCACTGGCCAACTTCTGTGCTCCCCTCCATGTTTGGCACTCTGACGGAGACGTATGGTGACTTCCACCTGCGCAGAATTGTGACGAATATCGATCGAGAGTGACGTAAAAGTCACATGAATTCCGATTTTGCTGTTCAGACTGAGGTTTCATTGCAAAAAAATCAGACCAGTATCCAATTTATGACCACATACTGAAGTGGACCAAATCGGAATTGAAAAAATCGGATTCCATGTGATTTGTGCCGTTCATATTGTCATGAAAAAATGTGATCTGAGTCACATATGAGCAAGAAATCGGATTTGGGCCATATTTGTCCTGCAGTGTGAACGTAGCCTTAGTTGTATCAAAATATAATACACTCTTTCTTTGACTCTAATGAAGAGTTCTGGTAAATGATATTTGTGGTTCCTTATGACATGAAATATGTATGAACATATGACACCTGTTACATGTTTTGAATCAATGTAATCAGCCATGAAGATTCTGCAGCCACAGATTAACCAAAGAAGGAAAAGATTAAATTACAACGAAACAAGAAAGTGTGAATGAATATTCATAAACAGCTGCTTCCAAAACCAATTGTTAAGAGCTAATGGTGTGAGGAAAGAATGTTGTAATGTATCAACAACTTGGTGGTGAACAAATGGACGCAGGAATGTCCCTATATAGATTTCCTCTGGGAATATTCTGGGAAAACTGCATATCTCACCAAACCAAATTCAGAGTACCTTGACTTAATCATTCATGCAAACTTTTAGATGTAATATTCTGTAGATATGCTCATCAGGCTGAAGAGACTCAGCAGGATCTGTTGACGCACTAACACTGAACACAGAATGCAATCATAGGCACTCACGCCAAAACTTACACAATAATCACATAATCCTCATGATAAGAACACAATAGGCACAGCTATTCAGCAAAATGTGTGGCAAGTTAGTGGGGGGAAAGCCAGACTGTGCCTGTTGTCACAACTACATGCTTGTTCATTGTGGGACCTTAGTCTAAAAACCATAAAACATATCCTGATTTGCAAGTTTGGCATAAAACTTCATCGTACTACCGTGCCATCCTTCTCACACATATACACTTGTGTTGACATACAACACCTCAGAAAAGAACAAACCAAGGAGAATTACAAGATGTCGGATGGGCCGATACTATTTTCGTAACTCCCTGGTTATCAATAAGATACTATTCAGGAAGTACTCACAAGTTTCAGCCCAAGTATTTCAAGTATTTAAACATTTGAGTTCCCAATAATAAAATTTGCTGAGCGTGGAGGGGGAATTTGATTGTATGGTTTGGATTAAATTGTACTTTCCACTTGTTGTGTCAGAAGTGCTGAAGAGAGATGAAGATGTGAAGAGCTATTTTTGTAATGGTAGGGGCGTTTCTAGCTATTGAAAAGATCAGGGGCTTATGACAGAGACCCGGGGCTTGATTTTCTTTGAAGGAAGATTGGCATCAGGGCTAAAATATTCGGGGTTAGACTTAAAATTGGACTTAACAACACACATGTGTGATGGTGTAAAAGTTGTACACCAAACATTAGTGTTTGTCTACCAGCCTGTACCTGTTCCTTATCTTGAATTTTTCAGACTTTGAACATATCATTGATAACTGGTTCTGAATTTTATGACAACCTTCATAATCTGTCAGAAAATTTTCTTCTTATGTTACAGTGGTACAAAATTTCCATGAATGTACTTATACTGTCCAGATCTCACAATCTAATTTTGAAGCTGTGACAGAGAAAATAAATAACAATCAAACAAGCCTTATTTCAATAATATGTTGTGCTTGTCTTCCCAAAGGGAACAAAACTTCATCCCTCTATGAAGCATCAACACTAGAAAAAAACATGTTTGATATCTGGCACCAGGGAATTATTAATTCCCATTAATTCTCTGTATTTATGTTTTTTTCAGTCTAATTACTTTGCTCTTTTAGGCTTAGGTCATTAACACATATTGTCTATCTCTGCAGAATTTAGTCCATTAGGGGCTCCTACTGCTGAATGTTTCTTGCATTTGCATCCATTGATGCCTAATGTAATGCAAACTGCACCTCTTACATAGATGCTCTTGCATGGGTTAGTGTACGTGTGCATATGTGTCTTGTGTTTGTGCATGATTCTCCTTATGCTAGTGAGTGGTTTTGTGCATTTACATATGTCTGTTTCTCTTCTCCTTGTGCAGTGTCCTCTTAGACTGACAGATTTGCTTTGTAAAAAAAGCTGCTGTATCCACTCAATGGAGTAATTAATGTGTCTGTCAGAAGTAGGCAATTAGATGAGTATGACTCAATGAAATCCATGTAATGGCGGAAAAAAGTTTAAAATTCTAGCTCCCATTCATCTTTCGACTGGTCATTGTGGTCAGAGATGTGGGAGACTTGAATCTTACCCCTGGCAGCACGGCAAAACTGGACAGGGGTTCATCTGGAGAGTCATCAAAGAGCACATGTACTGTACAAACGCGAGACATTTTATAAATAACAGAGGTGGGTAGTTCAGGTCCAGAAAATTGAAATCCAGACCAAGATTTTGTTTCAACCAATCTGTTGAGTACCCTGTGACTTTGACTCTTTATACTCAACTGGTTGGTCAAAACAAAATCCTGGTCTGGATTCTGGAAATTTGCTTTTCAATTAGCAATCAATACCATGTCTTTGGATGTTTTCTTTAAACATGTTACGGACATCCCTGACCATGATGAGCAGTTGGCATCAGCTACAACAGCTGCCACTCCTCTGGGTAGGCTTTCCACAAGATTTTGGAGTGTGTCTGTTGGAATTTTTGTCCATTCATCCACAAGAGCATTTGTGAGGTCAGGCACTCATGTTGAACACGAAGGCCTGGCTCACAATCTCCATTAGGTGTTCCATAGGGTTGAGGTCAGGGCTCTTTGAAGGCCAGTCAAGTTCTTCCACACCAAACTCATCCAACCATGTCTTTATGGACCTTGCATTGTTCACTGTGGTAATGGGTCTGAATGAAATGAATGAACCTGAATTCAACAACTCAGAGGTGTGTCCCAATACTTTTGTCCATGAAGTGTAGAAGGAGGAAGGAATTATGTGGACAATATTGGTCTTATACAATCCAGAGAGCAAAAACATTTTGGTAGTTCATTATTTTGGACATTTTGAAGTTCTGCCTTGTAATTAGCTACGTGCTGCTGTTTTTCTATTCCTAGTTATGATGTTTTTCCATGAAAGCCCCCAAGTCAACCCATGTAAAAATGTTAACAAAACAGAGCAAATGTAATAAAAAGGTTTTCACATATCATTGGATACACAGTTAGCATGTCAAGCCTGACATTTGAAAATGATGTTTGTCTTCGGCATCAATTGCCAAATAACAATGGTCTCTGGACTAAGCATTTCTGCCACAGCGATCCTGCTTTGAGAGTGATTATTCTCTTTTATATCTCCTCCATACAGTTTGTGACATGATGTCCATGTTATTCTACATCTAGGTCCATTCATTCCTACCTCTGACATCTGTCTCTCTCCCATATGCTCATATGTCCAGCTATGACTGAGGTGACCAGTTTTGTTTCTTATCTGCCATAAAGCCAAGGTGGGTAGAACGTATCCATTCCTCAGAGGTGCAGCTGTTATTTCAGCCTAACAGAATAACTTGCAGATAAGGTCTGCCATCTGTCAGAAACTCATTCTCACTGTTGTCCATTCATCCACTTTCCGCATCAATTATGAAGTGCAGGATCATGGGAATCCTGGAGGTAATTTCTGGAATCACACAGCACATAGGCTGATTACAACCTATCTCACATACACAGAAATACAAAAAGGGCAATTTAAAGAAACCAATCCACCTAAACCGCCCGTTTAAGCTGTGGTAGGAAACGAGAATGATGCCATATGAACACAAAGATGACCCATGAACTTCGGGGTCACACCACAACCCCAGATGGCTGAGGCTACAGTGCAAGTACCCATTATTTTTTCATACTTTGCCTAAGTACATGAACCCCAACAATACACTGCAATCATTAGCAAAGAAATTAATCAAATTAAATACCATATAAATTCATGAAAAACCATGTGCAATGCAAGAGCACAACCATTTAAACAAAGATGAACCAGTACGTGTTTAATGTGCTTCTCATAGAAGCCCTCTCATCTATTCAAACCCATGACATTTAGCCTGTCCTGGTACCTGGAAACACAATATGTATGCTGGTTTTCATTCAAGCTCTAAGTTAATTAGCCTTGACAGAGCTGTTGACAGAGCAAATGCCACAATTCAGGTTATGTTGCACTGTGTAAGCATTAGACTCACTGCAGGTTTTTCATCAATATGTGAGGAAATAAAGACTGAAAAACTGCAGATATCTTTAGTGTCTCCAAGATTTCTGTACACACATGATGTCGATATGAAAAATACAGAGTTGGAAATGTTATGTGCACATGCACCTACTTTTGAACAAGTCATTTCACTTGTTTAAGAGCAAATTCATTGTGCCAGAAAAGTAAAGACAAGAAAATAGATAAATAAACAAATGTATGTTATGATGCCTTATGCATAAAGACATTTTACATTCTCCCTGGGGTTTGTTATTCTGGCTTAAAGTTGTCTTTTCTGAAACAGTTTAATTTAATTTTTTTTTTAATTTTAAGACCATCCTCTGTGAGCCCATTCCCTGCCCTGTGGGCCAGAAAGATGCCCAGTTAGACTGCATGAATCAGAAAAGTGGAACTTTGACAGGAAATTACTGGAAAAGACTGGTTTCATCACATTCCTTATTCTCTTTTTTGCTCACGGAAATAATAATAATAATGATTATTATAAAAAAAAAAAATTATAAGAAAAAAATCAGCGAGACTTTATTTTATTTTCTCCGGAAGAATTCTACTGACATGTCTAACTCTACCATTCTAGCATGAATAAAAATATTTGCATTTCGAAATTATTTAGATATTCCAACAGTTCTTGGAAAAATGAATGTAAGGACTATCTCTACTCTACCGCCGCTAAATGATAATTTTTCACTTTCTCTTACGATCTATACTAAACAGCACGTGCGTAGATGGTTTCAGCCTTCATCAGAACTACTGTAGGCCTATATGCTGTTCTGTGAACCGCGTAACATACCCCACTAAAACCCCACCTTGTTTCTTAATGGCTCATCAATTCTTAATGATGAATCAGAATCCATGCCGTCTGATGATCTGATATTAAATTGCACGGCACATTAATTAAAGATAAAAGACAGACATATTTCCTGGGGAACAATAAAATTGTTTATTAAATGAACTACCATTCATGCACCCTTCAGACATGTCACACACACACACGAACATCGACTTTTTTTCCCAGTCCACTATATATATATGACTCGGCTTAGATCAGTCCAGTTCAAAAATAATCAGAAAACCTAAAGATTAATTTATCTAAAACAATCAAAATAAAGAAACAAACAGGTACTGACGTATTGTCATTAATAAATTGTATTGTATTGGACAAATAAAGACAGAGCTTATTTGATGTGCATATGTGACTATCTTGTATTCTTTATTGCTTTATATATACTGACTTCTGTTCCTATTTCCATTGTCTTGATTAAAAACATCTATGAAAAATCTTTGAAAAGATTGCTAAAAAAAAACAGAAATAGCTAAAAATAAAATTGCACGTTATAATATAAAAAGAATCTGCGTCAGTGTTCAGGGTTTGGTCTCTACCGCGCCTCAGCTGAGCGAAATAAAACCAGCGTGGTTTCTCCGAGCGCGCAGACTGAGCTCTGACCGGCTTCGGACGTGCATCTCTTTCGGTTCCTCTATGCTTTGATGCACAATCCCATCATCTCTACTTCACACCTGTAGGGGCTGGCGGACAGCTCTCCATTCATGTGCATTTATAGTAGATGTAACGCGCACGTTTTATTTGTGATATTTATCAGAAGATATATGCCACAGTGATAGGACGCAACTTCATAGACTTCGGCATTTCAGCGCAGCAATCCATGGCGCCTGGGAATCTCTCATATTCGCTGTATGACAACAGCAGCCATCGAGACCTCGAGTCTAGTTTGGATGTTAACACAGATATATACTCAAAGGTACTGATCACTGTGATATACATCGTGTTGTTTTTGGTCGGTTGTCTGGGGAATTCCATCACGCTGTATACTTTAGTACGGAAGAAATCCTTACAGAACCTGCAGAGCACTGTGCATTACCACCTGGCCAGCCTGGCTGTTTCCGACCTCCTCATCTTGATCCTCTGCATGCCCATTGAGCTGTACAACTTCATATGGGTGCACCACCCATGGGCATTTGGAGAAGCTGTTTGCAAGGGTTACTACTTCTTACGAGACGGCTGCTCCTACGCGACCGTGCTTAACATCGCCAGCTTGAGCGTCGAGCGTTACATGGCAATCTGCCATCCTTTTAAAGCAAAGAGTATTATGTCTAAGAGCCGCACTAAGAAACTGATAAGCGGAATGTGGATTTTGTCCTTTATCCTGGCCGCACCGATGCTCTTTACCATGGGGCAGCAGAACATGGGCGGCGAGAACATCTGCACCACCATTGTGTCCCTGCTTAGCTCCAAGATTGTGTTGCAGGTAGGTACTGTAGGCTTGGTTTTTACTGCAATATAACAGAATAAGCATTGCTTTAATAAATTGAAAATGACCCTGGACTTATGTCTAGCCTACATTCCTACTGGAAGTCCAAGACATCCACATGCAAGCTACCTGTTGACATTTTTAAGATTGTCATCCTTGCATTTAGTTCACCCAACAAACAATTAATTGTTACTATAGGTTTTTTACAGATTGTTTTATCCTAACGGGTGGTTTTATATTAACAGTGTTAGTTTTCGTCATGGCATTATTGTATCCAACTTTAAATTTGCATGATGAAGTGTTGTACTGAGAATATGAGAGATTAGATCGAGTAAAGAGGAGTAGCTAACTTCGTACCGAATGATTCAATTAATCGGCTTTTGCATTTAACTAGGCCTACTTTTTAGTGCTTTTAATTACTAAAGGAGGGCTATAATTACTGATCTACGTTTATGCTAGCCCGAGATGTTGCAGTAATTACAGTGAAACTGATTACCCAGTGAAATTTTCATTTCTGAAAAATTATTTCATTAAAACACGTAAAAGTAGCCTATTTTGCTTTAATCAGAAGTACATCGCATATTGGGCGATATGTGTATCTTATGTATATGGTTTGTCACACACTGCTATTCGTTTGTCAGACACTGCAATAAAAATAGGAAGAATCAATATGACGGTCACAGAATCGTTTCATGAGACACTTTTGATTAGTGCTGATCATTTTTGGGTATAAAGTGGAATTACTGGAAATTTGTATTATCTATTGTATATTATTAAGGAAAATAGCTTAATTTTGTGATCTAAAATCCGATTATTCGGTTTCCGCATTTACTGCCGCAATGGATAAATACCCTAATAAGGTTTGCAGTCCACTGCCCTGTTTGACAGTTTGCTGTCAGAGCCAGCGCCCACATGACCCTGCCCTTAGTGTCTCCTCCCTGGCCATCCTGTTCTACTCCCCGTCTCTGGTCTTTCAGCCCCAGTGTGCTTTTATCTTTTCCTTGACTGTTGCATGCGGTTCAACAGGTTGAGCATGTGACTCTGTGAATGGTAACCCCCTGGTCATGGGTTCGAGGCTGGTCTTGGGGCAGCCTCATCTGTTTATTTGTGTTTTTCTTCCTAGTGTTTAACTCCCAGTATGTGGTTAATGTAGTTAGTTTTTGATATTAAGTTCCCTAGTTTCTATGTGTGTTAATTATTAGTTCCACCTGTTTCCCATTTTCTTGCCAGTGCTTGTTAATTGTTCTATTCTGTCCTGGACCCTGCTTTGATTATTTTTGTTTGATAATTGATTATGTCCTACACCTGTTCCTTGTTTGCCCTGGTTTTCTAAGAGCAATTAAGTCTCTCTCTCTCTCTCTCTCTCTCTCTCTCTCTCTCTCTGCCCTTCCGCATCTTTTTTTGAGATGCGGAAGGCTTGGGACCATGTTCTTAAAGTTTGAGGCATGGTTTGGTGGGTTTGAGGCATCTATGGTCCAAAATAAGGAAAGCCAAATTGTGCTTGTTGAATTTTCTAGTGGGTCAGGCCAAACTTGCGATTTAGCTATCTCGAAAAAGTAGGCTGAGAGGGGCTGGGCCGACGGACGCCAAGTCTATACTGGTGGGGCTGGTAGTGATGCAGCTCAGGTGTTGACCCATACCCTGCAGGAGTTCTTCACGGTGCGGGGGCAATGCAGAGTGTTGTGTGAACTCGGCGATGATCAAAGTCTAGTGTTGAAAGTATGATGTGCATGGTGAATTTGTGGACTGATAATTTTTTTTCTTTTTCTTTTTTTATTTTTTATTTGTTTTTCCTTATACAGTGGTACCTCAGTTCTCGAACTCAGAACTCGAATTTCTTAAAAGTGGAACCAACCAGTTTGGAAAAAAAATACCTAGTACTCGATCTGAATCTCAGAAGTCAAACCGTGAACGCAGACCTAAGATAACTTGTACAAACAGGGAAATGAGTCACGCAGCATGTCTCTCAGCGGAAACAAAGGGTAAGGCTTCAGTCTCAGCCTCGCATCCGCTGTGATAGCATCGTGCATGTTTACACTAACTAAATACATATATTTAGACAGTAAAAATACATTTAGACAATGATAGACAGTAACAGTAATTATTATATAATAAAATACATTTTAAAATAAAGATTTCGTATTAATTATTTTTATATTTATAATATACCATTAATACATTTAATTATAATAATATTGTCCTGCCAAGCGGGGAAGGAATAGAGACAAAGACGCAGACGTCAGGGTATCGGGGAATACGGGGTTTGATTACAGGTAAGGCAGGTAAAACGCAGACGGACAATACAATGACTGGACTGGGGAAACAAACTGAAACGCAGACTAAATACAGAGGGCTAATGAAAACAGCCAGAAACAGCTGATCACACGGGAATTCCACACCGGGGGTTAACGAGGGGGCGTGGCACACGGAAGGAGCGGACGATTGGAGCAGGACACAATGTTTTTTTTTATCTTTACACATTGGATACATTTATTTTCTTACTTTACAAATTACTGTTTTGATAAATGTCCTTAGATGTGTTTAGTACAGTATATGCTCTTCTTGTTTTATCCGGTTCATTTTGTGTTTAAATGCTAAAAAAACATATTTAGGTGTATTTTTTTGGGGCCAGGAACCAATTATTTGGTTTTCCATTATTTCTTATGGGGAAAATTCGATCACTACCTGAACTTTTTAGGATTCGATCCGGAGTTCTGAACGGATTAAGTTCGAGTTCTGAGGTACCACTGTATTATTCATCTATCTTTTCGAGCAAGGCTTAATTGTGCATTTGTGTTAATAAAGAGGTTTTTAAAAGTCAAAAGTCTCTCTCTCTCTCTCTCTCGCTCTCTCTCGCTCTCTCTCTCTCTCTCGCTCTCTCTCGCTCTCTCTCTCTGCTGGCCTTTTGCCCACAACCTTTTCCAATAGGTCTTGTTCCCCCCGTGTTGCTTTTGACCCCTTATGGTGCTGCTATTTTGTAGTTCATCCAGGGTGTTTAGTTACCCCAATAAACGTTCTCTGTCTTGGAGCTTTAAGTGGATTGTCACCTTTTCCCAGTCGTACCATGACCCGGGTCCGTGACAATTTGCTGTCGGTTTTGTATTTAGAAACTGTTCCATCCACTGGTCTGTGATTTAGCTTTCATAGTGTTTAGAATATTTTCCGCATTCAGCCCACTGAACTTGTTTTAATAATTTTATTAGGCAAGTTGTAATTTCTTCAAAAAGTTTAGCTGCATTTTGAAACTGTTTTAAAGCGAATGATTTATGAAATTCTGTCTGAGAATCTGCAATTAGGTTACTGTGGATATTCTCCATACAAATCTGTGCAGCCAGCTTGTCAGATATTATTGTCATCATGATATCATCCAAGCTTTAATTTAGATTATGTTGCAGAATTCATTCTGCTTTTCTATTTTCATGAATGACCTTTCTCTATGGTATTACATCAGAGATTAACTTCATGAGCCAGGCAATAACTAATTAGCCAATCAATTTTAATCCTAATTATAGAGTATAGACATGAGCTGTGGTTCATAATTTTATTGAGACGCTGCTAATCCTGTCCTGTGAATTTTGCTCCCTCTATGAGGTGAGAGTAAAATAATGAAAATGTGATTTTACTGTGTCAGTTTATCATCTAAGTGCCGTTTAAAACCTGTGATAAATTAATGTGCGTTTGGGCTCAAATTATTACGTGTGTCTGTATCAACATGTGTGATACTTTAACCTACATCTTCATCTTAAAAACAACAACATGTCTGTGTGCAGTCTGTCATCATTGTTCTATCATGGTCATGCTGACATCTCATTTTAGTGCTTTGTCAGTTGGCATGGATTGTAAACAAATTAATTAAAATTTCCCTATAGATTTCCACAAAGACCATAAGCATCTAGATCAGCGGTGGCCAATCTTACCCGCAAAGGGCCGGTGTGTATGCAGGTTTTTGGGATAACCTGTAGGTCAGCTGTTCAAACCCAGGTGTGAGGACTCCTCAGCCAATCAGTCCTCTAATTAGTAATATAATTAGGGAGTTGCAGCAAAAACCCGCACATACAGCGGCCCTTTGCAGATAAGATTGGCCACCCCTGATCTAGATTGTTGCCATTGTCCACTCATGCAGGGCTAGTTTTTTAATGTTGATTTTTAAATTATTTTTTAAACATATTTGGGTGGGTCTGGTTGGCATGGCACTGTTACCTCACATGTCCATGTGGAATTTTCATGTTCTCCTCTTGTTATGCGCATTTTGTCCCAGAGTCTCATAACATACAGTTTGGCTAATTGTGAATGAATGTGTATTTGAGTGAGCGACGGACAGTCCATCCTCAGTGCCTCCCCCATAACGCTGTGCTCTGAGTGTGCAGGGTGGGCTTGGCTGGTATTACAGTAGCATGGTATACCATGGTGTTTTTTTCTTCAGTAAAATTGATCATGGGTAATCCATCCCCCCTAGCTCGGTAAATTTTATCATGGGGGAATAGTGTTGCTTTTGAAAACG
This sequence comes from Cryptomyrus ogoouensis, assembly GCA_025773925.1. Taxonomy (NCBI): domain Eukaryota; kingdom Metazoa; phylum Chordata; class Actinopteri; order Osteoglossiformes; family Mormyridae; genus Cryptomyrus; species Cryptomyrus ogoouensis. Next base: position 16,565 of record JAOYFF010000206.1, read on the forward strand.
CTGTCAAAATGGCCTATACCACAATATACTGTGTGGACAATATGACCAAATTAAGCATTAGATACCACCCAAGGCATGTGTAGTAGGGCTAGAGATTAGTAAAGCAATGGTGACCAACTGGCTGGACCGAAATACAGTTGAATCTGGACTCTACATAATGCTGCATTCCATTTGCCTCGGGATCCGATTTTCGGATTCCGATATTACGTCACATCCGCTAAAAACTCGGGAA
>JAOYFF010000207.1:0-11009 GCA_025773925.1 Cryptomyrus ogoouensis
AGAATCTTATAGACCTGAATCATATCCCCCCTTAGTCTCCTTTGCTCTAGGCTAAACAGATTCAGTTCCGCTAACCTAGTCCAAATAAGGACACTAATATTATGTAAAAAGATTTGTGTAATTTTCTCTCTCAAATTGTAGATCACTACCAAGATTTTTCATAAATAAATTAACTTACTGAAGCATAACATGCAAACTTTAAGATGAATCTAGATGTTAAATATGTAGGAAACTGCGATTGCTGGTTTGTATTTCGTAGATGTTCATAGACAGTTGTAATATAGGAGTTGCTTGGAGTATATTTAAGGAATTACATATGAGAAGGAGTGCAGTTGTACTACAATATATCACAGCTATGCTGCGGTTCTAGCCACAAGGCCGCAGGACTTTTATACAACAGTTCATCAAGTAGCTTTTATAAGTTCCCACCGGCCATCTGTTGACTGTTGCCAAGCAACACAAACATTCGCTCCCAACTACTTTGCATCATATAATAATTTGCAAAATATATTCAAATTTTACTGCAGAACTGAGGCCCATTTACCAAAAGCTTCTGTTAGCAACTTAGATAGCTGGAACCGTTCAGTTGCATGGTTCCAAATGTGTAAGTTGCGAACATAACGAGCAACTATGCTTTAGGGAAACATGTCCCCCCCGTTTTCAAATGAACTGAGAACACGTACGTAAGTTGCATCACTTATGTGAATTATACACGTGTTTTAGTGCAAAAGCTAATATTTTATGTAAAATATTTTCAGCAAATACAATCCATACTATTTTAAGCTGTTTTACGACATGTATTTTGAGAAACATAATAAGATAAATAAAACAATTACTTTGTAGTCTTATACTTGCAAAAAGTATCATAAAGGTAGTAAAAAATGCTAAAAGATCAATCTAGTTATCAACAGTTCACATATACACTCAGTGACAAAAAATGTATCATAATGATTATAATATCATATCAAACGGACAACAGAGTTGGCAGTATGGGCACAGTGCTGGTGCCATGTCAGTAGGGTGTGGCACCCCCCAAGGGCCTGGATACATGCGGCGTTATGGTGAAGAAGGCAGTTGTCCATAGACACATGTGCCGTGTGTGGACTGGCATTGTCTTGTTGAAAGATTGTACCAGAGTGCAGTCTCAGGAGGGGTAAGGGGCTGTGCCATCACGGTCCCCTGAATCACTACCAGAGATGACCTGAAGTCTTACCCTATGGCTCCCCACACCATGATGCCAGGAGTAATGCTGGTGTGTCTCTCCGCAACATTGGCAGGATTGGATCCTCCCTTGGTATTGTCTATGTTAGGCGACCGGAATCTTCATGACGTATGTAGGTGCCCTCACATGCCCATTGGTTCCAACATCAGGCGACTGTGACATCTACACGCCAGGCAATTGCACAATGCGACCCCCCCGGCCACATGAAAACCCATAATGTAACCCCTTTCAAACTCCGTTAGGTGCTGGTAATGCTGTCTAATGCGTCTACGAGGCATCCTCTGTGTCTGGTGACTAGACGTGCCAGCACCTTGCAAACTGAATCATTTACATACCCATCACTGATCTGCACGTGTACCAAATTACATCCAAGTCGGACCAATACTTCTGGGTTGAGTTTAAGTAACGGTTTTTAGATACATAAAGAGGAGTGATGTGAAATGTCTGAGTGTGGTTATACTCTAACAGCACTCATAGAACACCTCTTGTCCAATCAGCTTGCTTGGGCATAACTAACTTTTGTATAATAATGCATAATATGTCTCCCAATCCAACTGGTCTTATTCTGTTAGACCTGGTACTTGTTCATAGTTTCAAAAAAAATCTATGGCAAACTCATATATATAGCTAGGAGTCTACTGAAGGTATTGCACTCAAACACTGAACAAACAATAAATGAGGAAAGAGGTGGAGATGGTGCCCTCTGTCAGCCCTATAAGCAAACTGAAATACAAATGTTCTGCAACAGATGAGATGAAATGATGGCTGACAACCTACTACATGCATTTCACCATTATAGAAGATAAGGCCACTGGATGAAAATCATTACATTCTATAGACCCTGCTTGCTTTGGCGAAGGTCTAATAATTGACACTTTCCCTCCATTAAGGACCATATGAGTGTTCAATAAAAGTTAAATAATCTGGTTAAAGTCCCCTTCAGAGAGGCAGAGCACAGCTTTAAGACATAGCCACGTAAGCATGTGGCTCAGAGGGCTAAGCCTCTCTGCCATGATCAAAAGGTAGCTAGTTTGAACCCAGCTGTGACAGAATAGTCCAATGTCTGTGGGCCCTTGAGCAAAGTCCTTAACCTCTGGCTGCACAAGCACCACTGCAGATGGCTGCCCTTTGCTGCCAAGCTTGCTCTCACCTATGTATGTCTTAGAGAACAAGATGGAGTAGCTGATAAGAGATTTTCCCCACTGGGATCAATGAAGGATTATTGTTATTAATCCATCAGGTACCAGTGCTTTGTTAGGTCTAATCCATGCAAGACAACTGGCATCCTCTTTCTCTGTTGGCTGGATTGTAGGATTTGTGGGTACATTAGCATAGATAAAACTAATCTTCATATCTAAAATCAAGGGTGTCAAATCTTCCTGAAACTTCATCAATAAAATATCCATGGAGCAGTTGCAGAAGATTCATAGGAACATTTCTTAAATTGCCAAAATACCAGCATTATTATCAGATTATTATAGCATGACTAAATATTAAAGCCCCCCTAGTCTTTGATTCATAGTTACTTGTGTGCTCACACAAGAGTTAAAAAAGTTGCAAATCCCTCTTCTACACTAAACAACTTTCATAGTTTCACAAGTAATTATATTTTTAACTATTTAATTTTCTCTGGAATGCATCCAAGCTTTACAGTTTTATATCATTCCCAAAGAGAATCATTAGCAGTCAGAATTAATATTGTTATTCTCTTCCCAGATTAGTCTCTTCCCTGATTAATTTAATATGATAAATAAATCTTATACCAATACAAACAAACAAAATGTAACATTTGTAGTGTAGGTAAATGGTTAATTTTACTGCACATTGCATAGGACTGCTCTGCAATTTACACACAAGAACAGAGGTATTGCTATATACAGGTATTGACTGTTATGACATAAGAAATCATATTATTCATATTCTGTCATACGTGCTCGCTCTCCTACCTGTGCAGGAGTAGTCGTCGACCTTAATGAAGCCAGGCAGGCAGTCACAGCGATAGGTGCCAGGGAGGTTCACACACACAGTGTTGGCATGGCAGTAGTGCATCTGTGTGGAGCACTCATCAATATCTGGGGAAAGAAGCAGATACAACAATCAGTCCCGTTTTACCATTTACACTGAGTTACAGTAAGATATAGGGGCTTCTTAAACAACAGAAAGCAGTACTGGTGATACTGTTGAGTATCACAACGGTGCGGAATTTTCTCTTTAAAATATTTCAGGTGTAGTATTTCAAGATGCAAAAATAAAACAGCAAGAATTATTTTGTTCCAAAGTTATACAGTTACACACATTGTACACATTTTTTCTATAAATCAAACATTATTGCTACATTTCTCTCTGTACTTTAATACTTAGAAAATTATTGCAAAGATGCTGAGAGGGGAGTATGCATCCAGCTCTTCTTCTTCCTTTACAAATACTGATGACTCATGTCCCAACCATATTATCTGTGTCACTCACACATTTCCAGAACACATTTATACAATAAATTAAAAATACTTTAAGTATGATTAAAAAATTCAATTCTGCTGTATGTCACTAGTGAACTTCCTGTACAAAAAGGTTTGGAGTGTGATCAAATGGGGACACAGCTGCCTTGGTGATGCACAGGATATGTAGAATAATGACATGGTTATTCAAAACTAATAAATCATATAAAACAAGAACTAAATTTGTGAAAAATCAAAAAGAAAATGTTAAGAAATACAACACTAACAGTGAAACTGCTGCTCAATTATAAAGCACTTTAATTTTCACCACAAGTCTGAGCTATTGCATCAAGAGAAATTTTAAAGCCATCAAAGTAGCCTGCTATTACAGCCAATAACACAAAAGTACCATAATGAATACAGTGGCTGTAATTCACTTGTCTTTTTTAAAGCTAAATACATCCAAATTGTGCACAAATAAAAAGGCTGCATGATTGTGACAGCTTGTTAATCCTGCTCTACCTGGATGACTCAGCCCTAATTTACTGGGCTATTGAACGTCTGAAGGACTACTGAAGGACCCGTGATGGCAGGATGTTGTTTGACAAGCTCCTGGACCGTGTAACATATGGAGGAAACCTCCGCAGACCACACTGCCTCCTTTCATGAAGAATACTCCCCTGAGTCAGAAGCCGTGTTTGTTCCTCAAAGGAGCATCAGGGGAACAGAACACAAGCATGTGTGCATGTGCAGTACGAATCAAGGCCGTACAAACATGATGAAATATGATTTAACTGAAGATAATGAATGACCTTTCATCCATTTTCCGCTGTTAATGTAGCTTGAAAGTGAGCCATATAGTATATTTCATATCACACCCAATTCCACATGCATTAAGGGAAGTGGCTGGACATTGAGAATAAAAGGTTACAGCATCCATAAAAAGCAATCTAGAAAAGACTAGATGCATTTTTTCTTTCATTTTGTAGTGATGGCAGGACTTTTCTTATAGTGCATGCCCAAGTTTAAAATTAACAGGTGCTCTTCAACTTTACCATATGCCATTTATTTCTGTGCACGTATTTTACCTGACTACAGAATGTCTGCATGCAACAAAGAAATCAGAAGCTTCTTACACATTGTCTTGTGTGCTGTTTCTTTTTAATGTTAATAAATAAGAAGGGGAAAGGGACCCCTCCAAAGGTGACAGTGTACTGAATGTACAGTGTATATCCATAAATATATTACTGAGAGGGGACTGACCACAATAAAAACAACTTTCTGGCAGCTGTCTCTTCAATGTCAAATTCTGTTGTGATATTAATCCCATCTCTCTGTGCATGTCTGACACTGAGCATACAGTGCCAGATAAAGATTTCTGACAGAGCGGTAGACTGTCATTTCAAACTATGACAATTAATTTCTCTAGGTTGTTTGTGTCTGACATTTTATTTATTTCCTGGGAGATAGAGGGTATAACCAAAAGAGCTGTGAAGCAGATAAAAAGAACTGGAAAAAAAAAACTTTCTAAAAATAAGTAAAAATGTTGGCATATGATTAAGGGGAGCCCTATTCAAATGATAAACTCAGTCTAAGAAAATATAAGCTCAGCTGCCACTGAACAAGCTGTTCAAATTGTTTTTTCCCCGAGTCATCTGAAACTAATTAAAGCAAGCAGTTACTTGAGACTGAACACAAGTGAAAAAGTATATACCATCTACTGTGGAAGATGGAAACAAATAACCACAAGGCCTATTAGAGCAGACCGTGTGGTTGGGGTCATGCTGCATCTGAGGTCTGCATCCATACTATGAAATACTGCTACTGACTTGTCACCAAGATGCTTAATTTGCAAATCTCCAGAGATACATTCACCACAGGACCACAAAACCTTTTTGGAGACACTTCTATTGATGTCATTGAGGACCTCAATGGACATCCATGCCCTTCTGCCCTGGTGTGTGTTAACATGATGAGTTAAAGTAGATTATTTTAATTCTCATGAGAGCAGTTCTCTCTCATTTATCTAAATGAGAAAATGCTATTTTCTATTTGTAGGACTCCTGACCAGGGTTTAAAATAATGGTAATGCTTTACATTATATAATGCCATTATAATGCATTAGTAGAACATTCAGTGCACCTTCATAATGCATTCACAGAACATTTATAAGCAGCACGTAAGTATCCCTTAACATCCTAACATTTAACAGCTGTCATATAGCAGAAATCCTGATGTGAAATTTAAGACTTTTAAAAACTTTCTTAATACCACTCCAAGCCAAATTCCAACTATAAATGGAAAAATCATTTACCAGAATCAATACACCCAATCAAGTTTGTATTAAAAAAAATGGTGTAACAATTGATGTGTGAATAAGAAATCAAACTTTACAGTGTGACAATCAAGGCATGGGGGCCTCAATTATGAGAATTTTGAAGAGCAATGCCATCTTCATCAACAGCAACAGGTAACCATAAGCATAGAATTATGAAAAAACAGTCACATACAGTATGTTCGTAGGTAGAATGGCAAAAACTTGTTTTAGGTGGCTTAAAGGCAAATGATTATTCAGTCCATTGTTTTAGTAATGGTAAATACATAGTATGATTTCACACATACGGTGGGAACCGTCCATTTATTTCTACAGGAAAAACCCTAATTCCAACATGGAGAACCTTAACTCCTACCCAGCCCTAACCCAGTAACGCGTGGTGAGGTTCGTGGCTGGTCAGGGAGATTTTTAAATATATGAACCCAAAAGAGTAGCTCACTATTCAATTGGCAGCATGCACATTGACTGCTGGTTATGTTTCATATCTCATCAGCATTTTTTACACACGTAAGTAAGGTACATATTTGGCTAACATTATGTTTATAGCGGCGAGAGAGAGCGGAGAGAGTGCATCTGCTCTGCACCCTCCACATGTTCTAAATTTTCAATTGCACAATTCATACTCATTCAATGCAAATGAAAGTACAGAGTGGTGTACAAAAAAAAGGATTTCAAGAACACATATTTAAAAGCTTTTAATTCTGAATCCGATCTTTCATGTTTGCCGAGACGTCTTGGTCTCGTGTTAGTCCAGACATTGTCACAGGTTGAGAACAAAAAGCACAGAAAGCCGAGAAGGCAGTTTCCTGTCCTCAAGGACCACTGTGTAGAGCTGGGCAGTATGAGAAAAAATTTATATCACGGTATTTTTCAAAGTTATATCGGTTTCACAGTATACAACGGTATTTTTATTCAAGTATGACTGGACGTTTACCACGTTTTACAGGACATATTTATGTTTTACGCTTTTGCATTGTTCCCACATTAACTATTATTTTATTATTAGCCATTGCGCCTATCCGCTACCTTAATGATAACATACGGCTAATGTGTTTGTTGGCTAACTGCTTATAGATAAACGGCGAATGTTAAGGTGTGCGATGGCCAAGTTAACATTTTTGATGTGTTTAATAGTTCAGTGTTGCTGGAACGAAATTTCTCATAAAGACTAGGATGTCAGGTTTTAAGATGCTTCGCCAAGTTTGACATGCTACTTCTACTTGATTTCATCACCACAACTTTGTAGCCCTGTTTGCATAGAGGCTTATCGACTTCCTTATCCTTTCCATGCTCGTTTGCAAAATACTTCCAAACGGCACTTTTGCGTTTTTTTTTTTTTTTTTTTTTTACTAAAGCAGCTTGCGAAGTGACTTCATATGCAGCATATGCCATGTTCGGACAACTCGGTATGCGTGTGTTAACCAGCGCGAATGTGTTCAGCAGCTATTGATAGGTGGGGTGGGGCTGCGCTAGTGTGTGCGTGTGCATACGTGCAAGTGCACCTGCACTGTAGTGGTGCTGTGTGAAGTGTAGCGAATGAGGCAAAAACCACACTGTTGGTATCATTAATGGTGAAAATGAGTATCTACTCAGATACTAATTTTCAATATTGATTAGTATCTGAGAATTGATTTTTGGCAACCCTAGTGTCTCATTATTTTCAACTACAGCGTCAGCCATATCTTCCGTTTCTGGGGTCTCAATTATAAAACTTTTCGTAGAACTCATACTAAAAGTGTACGTGCGCTCAAAAGACGAAATGACGTACGCAAAGATGCCCCCCGTTCAACCATACATGGTCAATGCAAATCACCTCATGCATATTTAAGCCTCCGATGTAAACCGGAAACACTCATGGCATCATGGCAGCCGAGGAGAAAAGTAAAAAGAGAATTTTTTCTGAAACCGAAAAAGCGTGTCGGATGCGTCGGATTTCAGCAAGCCGATCGCACGCTCCACAATGGTGCACGCGCGAGCGTGAGCATCGTTATAGAGATTTTCCTTTGCGCTCTGGGGGTTTGAAAGGGGGGTGAGGAGCCAGCGCTTGAGAGGGTAGCTGCTGTCACTTCCATTTCATAACAGAACGATTCAATACATGAACAATGAATAGTTATAAATTACACAATGTTTTTATCACTTTACCAAGAAGCCAGCCATCGCGCGCAGCGCCAGCCTGCAGTCTGCTCCCTACACTGCTGTGTTCCAGCATAAACAAGTCATGTGTTGAACCAGGCCATCGTGCAACCACGTCTGTCAGGACCATATCAGCGTCACAAGTAACTTGCACATTTATAGAATGCACATGTTTTCTATTCACGTAAATAAATTTGTTTTCATATGGAGCCCTTATTGCGGCGATTACATTTGGGAAACCAGACATTGCTGCAAATTGCCTGTTGATGTTAGCCTGCTCTCCAACAGTGTAAGGGAACTTAATGTGTCTATAATCCCATCCAAAATGACAGGTATTATTGAGCTTAGTGATGGTTGCGATATCCCAGACCTAGAATACAATTAAACACAATTAGATTATTATTGTATTTCCTAAACAAGCTTTAGAACAAATTCACAATTTTATTGTTAATTATAACATATACCTGTCAGCTAATTCCCAGAGTCGTCAGTACCTGTATTTGTATTGGGATCGGGTGGTTCCGTCAGGTTGGTTTCTCTAACATTGGACCCAGTTCAGCACATAGCTCCAAAACACACATCTAGGTAATCTAAATTGGCTTATGAGCCAGTCATCATCATGGGCCAAAAAATCTTCATGGTCCCTAAACACCCGTTCCTTTCTAATTCTGCCATTGACATAATCTTCTAACAATGCCAGCGCATCCATTATGTTATGTTGCGCACGAATGTGATCGCGGTATTTATGTGTTTTCAGCAATGACACTAATTGTTTCACAACGTGTCCAAATGATCGTGATAATCACGACCCTCACTTAACCATTTACATTTAAACAGCTGCGGCGCATAGATTAAAAGTGTAGATTAAGTTAAGATTTGAGTCGGATTATATATTTTACTTATCTATTTATTCACTATTCACTATATATATTTTATTATATTAATTGAAATTAAATGTACGGTGTATGACTCACTAGCACAAGGAATTATTATTTATGTACTGATGCCACTCATGTATTTGCTCACGCTCTTCACCCACGGTCGTATTTTTTTTCTCCAAAATGTTTGCACGCATGGGTCACAGTTGGCGTACATATGCGCACATTCTGCCGTCAAGTTTGTTTCTATAGATCGCAACGTTTGTGTAGAAAGAGGCGTACTGTAGGCATCTTTTAGGTCCCGTTTTGTTTGTATGCAAAGGTTATAAATGAGACCCCTGATCTTTCGCGGTACATTTTTAGTGGTGCAGCAGTGAAAAAGGTCCCCCCTTAAACAGTTTCCAGCTGTGCCACTTTCCGAACGTTGTGTAGGCTATTTAAACCGGTATTGCGGCATAACAAAAATTCATATCATAACAATAATAAAAAACGGTTTCCGGTATGAACCGGTATACCGCCCATGCAGTACTAGTAGGACCGTACCACTTCATTTGAAGAGTTATCTTTTGTTCCCTAGTTCGAAGTAAACCTTCTTGCTCCACCATTGGTCTTCCTATTTTGTCTGAAAGTCCAGTTTTGAGAAATTTTTAAGCTTAGAAACATAATGTTCCATTTTGGAAGTCAGTTGGAACAAAAAAATTTTAATAAAGTTATTGGTGCCTAGAATCTCTGCATAGAACAGCAGTACTTGTAACGACAAGTACCTGTTGGGCTCACATCCAGTGTGGCACGGTACTGTCTGCCTCACCTTGTGCCTTTACACTGCGGTTTTATGTCCGATCAGCAAGACTAAATATGTCACACATATTCATTAAAGATATTAGCCAGACTGTGGAAAGACTGGGTGTATAATAAACATGTCTGCAAACATGCCTGCAAACCGGCACATGCTAATTGCATGCATCAACCCAGTGTGTGAGGGATGGCACCGTCTGAGTTTTTATGCTTTTCAGGTGAGCCCCCCAGTGAGGCAGAGGGCTCTGCCTCACCTGCCTCCCCTGACCGCAACGTCCCTGCCCTAACCTCAACCTTAACTAAACAAAATACAAGCCTTTGGGCATTTTTTTAACTGCAGTCACACATTTTTATAAAATTGAGTTCTCCCTTGTGGAGACCAAAAAAATGGTTCACACAACATCAATATAACAGGTTTTTATCACATGGTGATCTGGTCACCCCCCCCCCCCCACACACACACACACACACACACACACACACAGACAGAGCGTGGGTATAAGGCCAGGAAGATGACTAAGGTATTGACATATTTTAGAATGCCATCCATGCTCATGTATAATTACTACGGCATTCAAAGTGCAAATGATAGAATAAAAAAATAACTATAAAACTAAATGAGATAGACATGTCCAGCAAAGTGTAGTTTAAGCAATGGACGATGTGGGACAATGCACACCACTTCATTTTCTGATTATGTATTTCTATACATCTTTATTAATAATTGCACTGTGTCCATTCGCCACAAGTACCAGTAAGCGAGTGACCGTAACTGAACGTGAAGTGCACGTGTGAACATTCTAATGTTAATTTACTCGTAAAGTAATCTGGGAAACCAAGGGGTGCACAAGAGTTGCTATGAACTCAAAATGTTGAACCAATATCTCCTTGCCTCTTTTCATAGATTTTTACCAGATTTAGCACACACAGCAAAAGGGCTTGAAACACAAAAATGATTGGTGTGCATCTCCGCCTGTGGACATCAAAGGTCTCTGATTAAAAACCGACTTAGTAGTATCTCTGCAAGAGTCAGTCACATTTAAACTTAAATGAAATGTTTTTCTACATCAGACTAAAATACGGTTCCGTGACCCATACCCACCCCCCCCCCCCCCCCCCCCCCCCCCCCCCCCCCCCCACGCCCCCCCCCCCTCCCCCCCCCCCCGCCCCCCCCCCCCCCCCCCCCCCCCCCCCCCCCTCGCCCGGCCCCC
>JAOYFF010000208.1:0-16754 GCA_025773925.1 Cryptomyrus ogoouensis
GTGGATCAAATTATTTTCCTGAACAAAAATCTGAAGACAATGTAGATCACTTGGTCTGCAGTTATGTGGAGAGGAGAGTTTGTTTAGTGTTCACTTAAGGCCTTAAGCTACTTTGCTAAGATGGGTACAATTTTTTTCAACTTGAATTATTGTCTGGCTGCCATGGTTTATTTTTTCTGCTGGCTAGACTGGCTACCTCACATACGTGTAGGCTTACAGGCCATAAAATACTCCGCTAAGTTTTAAGTTAAATGTTCTTAGTGACTTGAATTATTTGATGTTTTGGAGAAGCCATGGTACTACTATGTTTACTTACATGGCAGCTAGACTGGCTACCTCATGTTCATTGTCAAGCTAAAAAGATGTCAAAGAAACTGTTCAGAACAGGCCACTTGCACTTTAACTCTCCATTGTTAATTGCAAATTGCAATGTTGCACTTTATTTACTTTTCAAAGGCTTGTAAGCTACAGTTTGCACTGTTTCAATAAATGGAACTAATTTTCTCAACACATCTTTGATTAATTTTGTCCAGCATTTATTTTGCAAGCTGTCTGATGTTTTTTGAGTTTATTTCAATTAATTCAATCCAAGTAAATGAAACACTCACAAGATGTCACCAAAATCACTCTGTCTCTTTTAAATCTATCAGAAAATGATGTAAGCGTATCGAATTATATAGAATCGTACCGGATTATATCGAATCGTATAGTTGGCTAAATGTCGTGATATATATCGTATCGTGAGCTGAATATCGTGTATCGTATCGTATCGTATCGTGAGATTAGTGTATCGCTACAGCCCTATGTTCTAGCGCTCAATCCTTCACCACATACCTGAGTGCATGACGACTTAACTTCCTGGATGTTTACCTTGTCTTCTTCTCCACCCTCTTCCGAAGTGGAAGGGAACAACTTAGATTGGTGGGTAAGGGTGAAGTGCTGTCACGTGGGTGGTGCTCCCACACTCTGTACAATTTATATCAGCTGCGCAATTCTTCGCGAGATGGGCGGTGGAGGAACAACAACGAAAGCAGATGTAATGCTCTTTCAAGAGCTGTTTGCGATCATTTATGCTCTTCTCGCAAAAGCCCCTGCATTTCCTCAGAGGGTGAGGCTTCCTATGCAGAGGGCAGTATTTGTTGGGATCAATACGTTCCGAATTTTCTCGACACTCTGCCTTAGTAGTTCCCGAGATCTGCGTTTTATGAACGTATACTGATGGTTTTGTAGGTTTCTCCCACTTACTAGGTCTCTCAACTGGAACTTGCGCGAAGAAGCTAAAACTTGGGTCAGTGCGAGCCCTTGCTTCAGCGGCAATGAAGTCTACTAACAGTGAGAAAGGTGGAAAACTAACGAAATGCTCTTGTTTGTATCTGGTGCCCAGGTAAAGCCACTTTTCTTGAAGGTTATGAGGAAGTTTCTCAATAATGGGCCTAATACCTCTGGAAGTATCCAAGTACGACAAACCTGCAAGGTATTTGTCTTCTTTAGCCACTTGAAGCTCCGACAACAGGTCGGCGAGTTCCCTGAGTCTTTGTGGATCCTTCATTGTAACCTTTGGAAAGGTTTCTAGCTTGTTGAACAAGGCTTGCTCGATGGCCTCGGGTGAGCCGTATATTTCGTTGAGGCGTTCCCATGCCATGCGCAATCCAATTGCTGGATCCTTAATGTTGACTGTTTTAATTCTTCTTACTTGTTCAGCCGACTCCTTTCCTAGATATTTGGTGAGGAGGTCGAGTTCTTCTGCAGCAGACATATCTAGATCAGCAATAGCATTCAGAAACGATGTTTTCCGGGCCCAATAGTTCATTGGCTGGTCATCATATGCTGTGAGCCCTGAAGTCACCAGGCTGTTACGAGCTAGGAATTTGACGAGATCTCCAGTGAATTTGGAATGATCGTAGCTAGCTCCATGTGTGCATGCAGGAGGGGAGGGATCCGGTTTGATGTGCTTTCGCGGAGAACTACCACCGTGATTCAATGGACGAGGCGTTGGAAAAATAGCATCATTAGGTTGAGAATGCGATTGATGCAGCGTTGGCGAAGCGTTATGACTACATCTTCTGGCTGATAAACCTCCGCTGCATAGGCCGACCTGCTCTGAAACGTAAGCGGCGACTCGCTGGTCTTTGACCGATTGAGGAACCTGGGTGTCAGCCTTGCTGCATATTTCAAACCCCATTTCTTGTAGACCGGTCACGAGAGCGTTTGCCTCTGCTATGGCGGCATCCCTCTCCTTCTCATCATTCAATGCGTCAAGATTAGCTTGAACACGAGCTCGCTGTACTTTAAGTTCGATTTCCTTCTGTCTGTGTGCTGCTCTAGCTTGCGCTGCTTCAGCCTTAGCCTTTGCGATTGCGACGGCCATACCAATTTTTGAGCTGGACATTATGCCAGATAAACGGCTGCTTCTTGAACGTGCAGTCTCAGACCGAACATCTTCATCGCCTTTTTCGCTATCACTTCATTGTGCCATCATGATTCGCTGCCGTGTCGACAACGGAAGAAAAATAGTATTTTTGTAGCCGTCAGGACGGTATGGCATTAGCTGGTCCGCTAGCTATTTAACTGCTCCGAAAGATAGCGATCATTGCAACCCTCGTGAGCTGTGTCGCCGTCTTTTCACTGTTCTGGACCGCATTCCATTCAGCTAAACACTCCCAACAACTCCAGGACACCGGTGATTAGTTTCCATGAAGTTTACTTGGAATATTGTGAAACTGTAATACAATACAAACAAGGTATACATTAATATTAGATCTAAATACAATGACAGAGAAAACAGCGCGGATAATTTAGGCAGCAACAATGTATATGACGAAACGCAACGGACTAGTAAACAATCGGCAGTAATAAACATAAATCGACCGTTCTTTAAGTCCTAACAAAAGTGAATGATTACACCGCCGCAGTATTACACGACAAGAAATACTCACAGATGTTGCTTTAGCAAAGGAGGGAAAGAAAATGTGATCGCTGCAGGAATGGATGACTGTCAGAGCTCGTGAACTGCCGTTACTGACTACCGCATAGCGTTATACTTCTGGTTCATTACGTGCGCCGCGTGAAGTTGCTATGGTTACGAGGATAAACAGAACATACTGCGCTATTAAAATAAAACACCCTTAATCCCTTTCTCTCTTTTTTATGCGGCATGACACAGTACCAAAAGTGTGGTACTTCTTTTGTGTCGGTTTTCCACTGGCGTAAAAACTGGTACCGGCGCCAAATGACATCATCAGTGATTGCCGCTGACTGACATCATCACAAAACGCGACACGGTATTTCTTTCACTGAATTCAAACATGTTATTAAGATCCTTCACTTTCCTGTAGTCCTGCTTAAGTTTTTTTATTTTCAAGCGGCGCTGTTCGGTGTTTCGCATGTGCCCCATTTCTTCCAAGCAGCTTGCTATTACTGCAAATACTGTTTTATTCCAAGTCGTGTCATCCAAATCCCGCTGGATCTGTTCATCCAACCATATGGCGATTAAAGCCTGTGTTTCCTCGTTTGTCCATCCTTCCGTTTTACTTTTTTATATTTTTGTTTCTACTGCTTTTTATTTCGTTTCTCGCTGTTCGCTGTGTGTATTTTGTGTTTCAGCGGCAGGCTATTTGCATAACCAATCGACAGCAAATACGTTTGTAAGTCCCACCCCAAAGTACCGAAGTACCAAAGAAGTACCCCAGCTGGTTTGGCACTTTCAGTACTGGAACTTTCGGTACTGGTACTCGACCGGAAGTCAATGGAAAAGCGAAAGTACCGAAAGTACCGTACCGAAAGTACTGTACTTTGTGTGGTGGAAAAGCACCCTAAGAGTGACTATCTATGTGTCACTGGCGAAAGGTGCAGAGGATGACTGGAAAGATTTGGGCCCATGGGTGGGATGATGTATGAATGAGAATGACTTGGAGTATATGCGTGACCCAACAGTGAAGTTCAGCCCTCCCTAAAGACTTACGTGACTGATCTAAATTATACAGTGATTGCTGAAAGAATCATACAATTGGCAGGCAGAAAATGAGGTTAATGAGCCAAACTTATTAGACTATGCAAACTGCAATACCCGCTGAAAGCAGAGGCGATAGAGGGAATCAGGCCAGTATTCCAGTCATTATTGAAAGCGGGAGTAATAGTGCCATTTGAAAACTCACCAGTAAGAATTTTTCTAGATTAAAAAAAAAAAATGCACCACTCCGGGGAACCAACAAAGTGGAATTAGCAATTGTCTCCATGCATGAAACTTTGAAATCTGGATCTCTTCCGAGTCATTATTCTGCTCAAGCAGTGGAACTGGAGGCATACAAGTTGGCAGAAGGGAGAGTAGAAACGATTTATACAGATAGCCGATATGCCTTTAGAAAACACATGATTTAGGGGCCCTGTGGAAGCACAGGGGATTTCTTACATCTGCAGGAAAACAAATTGTGCACCACCAATTGATCTCCAATTTATTGCAGGCTATTCTTTTATCTAAAAGTCTAGCAATATGTAAATGTGAAGCTCACACTGACACTACTGATTTTGTTTCCAAAGGTAATGCAGCAGCAGATGTGGCAGCCAAGGTAGCAGCAGCACAGCCACCCATACACACGATGGTGTGCACAGATAATGGCTGGGAAATTAACCCTGTGGTTTCAGATTTGCATGTACTTCATTCTCAAGCAACACAAACGGAGAAGCAGCTGTGGAAAACAATGGGTTGTAAAGTGAGAGATGGGGTGTGGTATGGTCTGAACAAGAAACCATGTCTACCCAAATACCTTTTTCCTCATTATGCTAAGCTCAAAAAAGATCATGTGTCAAAAGGGGGGATGTACAGTAGTTCAGTAGTTTTTATGAACAGTCCGAAAATGCCGCTCCACATTTCCGTTCTTCGGAATAGCAATGGTAGACTGACAGATGGGGCAAATGCACTTTGAATACATGGTGAAAAAAAACAGTCCTCCTCCCATTCCATATGGAAGTGGTAGGTTTTTGGCTTCTTACTTGGTCCAGCTCCCCCATTCATTTTTATACCCTTTCTTAAGTTTAGTAGAAATAAATTGGAGGCTACCTAGGGGACTCGGTAGCTTGGTAGAGATTTGCAGCAGCTGGCGCAGTTGAACGCATCATCCATCCTCTGTTTTTTTATGCCATTCTATCTACCCAGACTACCTTTGCGATGATCGACCAGTAGATCGTGATCGACGTATTGGGCACCCCTCATTTAGATGTTTAATTCACTGGCAACATCTCTTACAGCATTCACGATTTCTTTTTGGGACTGCAGCAATTAATTGAAATAAACTCACAGCCCGAGGTCCGTGAGGACCCTGGGCTATGGCAGCTAGCCAGCAAGAGCGGTCGCCTCCTTCAGGGGATGACTACACTAACAGGCGCGCACGTAATTGCCGACGTGCGCAACAACCTACGGCTACTGGTCGAAGGATTCATGGAGAAGCAGCTCCAAACGTTTACCGCCTCGGAGGCAACCCCGCCTCCACCGACCTGCCCCAGCCACAAAAAGAAGAAGAGGCGTAGGGGAAAAGAAGACGCCGCCCCAACACTCTTCCTGGGTGCCTGCTCTCTGTCGCCCGCCTGGGACGACACCGCTGCTGCCTGCCTGGCCAGCTTCCGCCCGGAGAAGCCGCCTCCGTTGGAGGCTTACTTTTTTCGGCCGGAGCGTCTGGAGCACGGAGGAATGCACGCCGTGAGAGACGGCATTCCCCGGGTCCCTAAAGCCCTTAAAGGGGCAGTCCCTGGCTTACCGGCTCCGGACCTGCCTGCTCCGGACTTGCCAGCAGCACCGGCTGCTGCTGCCGCCGCTATGCCTGCGGCACCACCTGTCCAGTCGGACCTGCTCGTCCTGCCTGCGGCCCCTGCAGCTGCCGCCGCTCTGCCCTCGGCTCCGCCCGCTGCCGCCGCTCTGCCCTCGACTCCGCCAGCTGCCGCTGTCGCCGCTCTGCCCGCGGCACCGCCCACTGCCGTCGCTCTGCCCACGGCACCGCCCGCAGCCACTGCCTCCTCTCGGCCCGCGGCAACCCCTGCTGCAGCTGCCGTCGCCGCTACACCCGAGGTACCTGCTGAGGCGCACCCTGATGGCCACGTGTTGGTGGCGCCCGCTGAGGTGCCCCCTGCTGGCCGCACGCCCGAGGTGCCCGCCGAGGCATCCCTTGCTGGCCACATGTTGGCGGCGCCCGCCAAGGCGCCCCCTGCTGGCCATGTGACGGTGGCGCCCGCCAAGGCGCCCCCTGTTGGCCACACGTCTGCGGCCCTGCCTGAGGCCGCCTCTCCTGTCCAGCCCGGCTCTTCTGTCCTGCCCATCCAGCCCGGCTCTTCTGTCCTGCCCGTCCAGCCTGCGGCCACGCCCGCGGCTCCGGCTGCACTGCCTGCCACCACGCCCGCATCTCCTGCGGCTTTGACTCCGGTTCCCCCAGCACTGGCCCCAGTCCCCGAGGAGGTCCTGGAAAATCGGACCCCCGCTCCTCTCTCCTTGGAGGAGGAGGAGCTTGAGTGGGACCCCTCGGGGACCTCCCTCACCCTTGCCTCGACGAGGCCGACACCCCCCAGGACCCCGCCTTTCTGTGCCCCGTAAGGGGAGGGGACACAGGCGTCGGGCCCGGGTCCCGCCCGCCCTGCCCCCTGGCTCGCCCGTTTGGCCCCTGGCTGTGGCTCGGTGGCTACCTGCGGGTCCTCCGGCTCGGGGGTCTCCGCCGGGTCCCCCCCGGTTCCGGTCCTCGGTCCCGCCTCCGGCTCCATGTCAGCCGCCTACGGGTCCCCCTGCTCCGGCTTGGCGTCGGGCGGCACATTCCCCGGCTCCGGCTGCGCCTTAGCCTGCCGCAGCTTCCCCCTCCTGCCTGCCTGCGCCGCTGTTCCCTCCTGCTCCCTCCGTGTCCCCTCCATCTCTCCCTCGTCCCGTTCCCTTGGCCCCTGTGTGGTCCCCTCCTGCTCCCTTCTCCCTCTCATCTGTGGCCCCTCCGACCGCTGCCCATCGCCCGCCTGGGCTCCCTCGGGCTCCTCTTCGTCCTCCGTCCCTTCCTGTCTGGTCTCCCCTGTCTGCTCCTTGTCCCTTTGTCCCTCCTGTTCCTGCTCCTTCTCCTCCTGTTGTTCCTCCTTTCACTCCTGGCCCTTTTGTTCTGCCTTTCGGTGTTCCCCCTGTGTCTCCTGTCCTGGCTTTTGCCCCTGTGCCTGTTTTGTGTTTCTGTCTTGTTCCCGGTCCCCCGTTGATGTTCTGCTTTTGTCTTCCAGGTCCTGTTCCTCGGTCTCGTCTCGTCCGTCGCCTCCTCTCGGGCGCGCCCGGAGTGCACGCCTGTGGGGGGGGGGGGTTCTGTCACGCCCAGCTCCGTACGATCCTCGTGTGTGCCACGCCCCCTCATTACCTCGTGTCAATTCCTGATTGTGATCACCTGTTGCCTATTCCTTTTGCCTTGTCTTGTGTATTTAGTCCGAGTCTCAGTCAGTCTTCCCCAGATCCGTCATTGTAGTGTCCGTAGATGTCCGTGTCTGTCCGTCCCTCCCTCAATAAACCCCGTTTACCCGACTTCCTGGCTGCTCTCGCCTGCTTCCACGGCTCGCCTTGCCTTCCGAACGTGCACAGGTCACCAACGGTCAAGAATTTAGGATATTGTTTTTTAAAATTATTTTAAAGAAGGTGGACATTATTATTTAATTACATTTCATAGGAACTAGTAAGCTGCATTTAGAATTAATCGCTAGGCAGATGCACCATACTGATAGCCTGTCCTACGACCTACAAGGTAAAAACATATGGCACCTAAGCAGGGTCAATAGTTTTTTAAAGAATAAAATACATTACAGGTATTTATTGACAAATCATTTTAAATGCGTTTTAAGGGTAATAGGTTTTATCAGCGTGCTGTAACGGTGCTAAGGGTGCATCGATCTTTTCTAGCTAGAGACGAAAGAAGGTCTGGCGGTTTTAAATGGTAAAAAATAAAGTTGTTTTTTAACGTGTCATTTTAAGCAAATGCAGTATTTTATGTCAGTAAAAACACAGCCAACATATTTAGACATGTCAGGCGACGAATGGCTGTAAGCCCTCTATTATGTTGTGAGCGATATTTTCGGGGGGCCACGTGGTGAAGCAACATGGCCGCCAGTAGCCATGACATATACGGTACAGTACATGCCAGCAAAACGGGGGTCATTAGTCTTTAAAAGAATAAAATACATTACAGGTGTTTATTAATGTACTGGTTTAAATGCGTTTTAAGGATAATAAAACTTTTAGTGGCGTAATTTTAACGGTGCTCTGGGCTCATCAATCTTTTTTAGCTAGAGATGAAAGAGGGTATTGTGTTTTTAAATGGTAAAAACAATAGCTGTGTTTTGTTAACGTGTTGTTTTAAGCAAATGCGCTATTTTATGTCAGTAAAAGTGTAGCCAGTATCCCAGCAAACATGCCCATTTGGGCCTCGCATGGGCAGGTGTGGGTTTACTGTGGGTAAGTGTGGGCAGGGCAAACTGACACTAATCCCACGTGGTGCCCATGCGGGTTAGCCCAGGCGGGACCCGCAGCAGTTTTGCCCTTTGGGGCCCCCATGTGGGTTTTCTGTGGGCCAGCCCACAGATGGACTAGCCCACAGAAAACCCACACAGGCCCCCTGTGAGTAAGCCCATGGAGGGTCTGCAGCAGTTTTATTTGACAGCCCCTTTCTAATTAGAACTGCACACAGTCACCAAGGCATGTAATTATTATTAGTGATTAATTAAATTAATTATTAATAATAATTTATTATTATCAACAATTATATTTACAATATTTAGTTTGATCGGCTAAATATAGGCTATACTTAAATATAAGGTAAGATATAGTACTAAACGTTCCTTTATATATGCATATCTATATTGATGCGCAGAGGTAATGATTTAGGCTACCTGAAGTATATGTGTTCCTGTACATTTATTGGAAAGACACTTTCTAAAATTAAACAAACTAATCATCTCTGTTCAAGCAGTTCGTCTCACCAGTAAATCTTTATGAATTTTTTTTCTTATCTTTTTATTTTTTATGTGTAGTGTTGGTCATATACACTCACCTAAAGGATTATTAGGAACACCATACTAATACGGTGTTTGACCCACTTTCGCCTTCAGAACTGCCTTAATTCTACGTGGCATTGATTCAACAATGCCACTAGCTTAATCTAGTCAGAAGAGCATGAACTGATGAAGCCCCTTCGATAACGTCTTCAAGACATATAACCAAGTGCAGTTGACCAGATTGAACTCTCAGCAAAAAATTTACATGTATAAGCTTAGTAAAAGCAGAATGTATGGTAGAGCTGTTGTATTGGATTGCACAGGTATGCCTAATAAAATACTCAGTGAGTGTATTTGGATTTCCAAAAAAGTTTAAAGAAACTCATTCCATGCAAATTTATTTTAGATTAGTTATTCAAGATTTGATTTATTACAGGTAGAAACTAAACTATTAAAATTACCAACCAGGTATTCTTTGAAGAGGATGCACTGAGGATGCACTCCCTCCTCTTTTCAATGGTTTCATTCTCAAGAGAGGAAAAAAGACAGAAATATTAGGGTTAGAGTTTCTGACTGTTAACTTTTCACTATACCTGTTATCAACTTATAATAATTAAAATAATGTTCTGTACCGATAGCAAAACATACCTGTGTGACTGGGACCAAAATCCTGTTGATTTTATTCCCTGCAGAGCCTCCTTTCTTCTTCAACACTTTGATGAGCTGGGCAGTGTGTTGGTCAAGCTGTGCATGGAACTTTGAGACAAGGGGACGAGTAGTGATCCTCACAAATTCTGCTTCCACCTGAAAACATAATTTCCACAAATAACATTATTTGTACCTATTAAAACATTTAAAACAGAAATACTCTCACAAGAATGTACAAAAAAACAGGCCGTGCTCTAAACAATAGTGTAATACTTGTTTGTGGGTGCTTTCGGGGCTATAAGACTGAGGAAGTTAGAAGATTAATATAATAAAACCCTCAGACACAGACGAGCTCTTTTTAACACTCCCGCTCCTTTTTAATCCCGTCTCTCTCCCCCGTTCAAAATAAAAGTCCTCACAACAATATCCAACAACACAAAATGGGTACTGCTGAATTAACATTAAATATTCAAAGATAACATCAGTTTTTATTTTTCCAACATAATCTCTGTAGTTATACAACTCTGTTAAACTCAATTTAACTCTTACGTTACATTCACCCTTCTGAAAAGAAACGTCCTCGTTTCCGGAAAATACAAAACAGAAACCATACATCCTTTACAAAACACACACACACACACACACACACACACAAAAAAATGTTTTCTAGGCATTTGAATTTTTTTTCAAGCAACACACCTTGGTATGGAACCCAGTCAAAACAAGATTTAGAATTTCGAACATTATAAAAAAAAATCTAACAAAATACAAACAACACTTGGAATGTATCAGCTTCCCCCTTTCTAACATGTCACATTACTCCACTCTGTTATCAATCCTACATTACATAATCATATACTCAGATGTTAATAAGCCATTATGCATCTCTGTAACGTAATGGAGGATGCACAGCCCGTCCTGACCTTGTTGTCATGCCATTTGTAGGCCTGTCAGTAGGAAGTTCGATTTGGGATTCACCTCTAGAACCCTCAGAACGTTCAAACTGAATAGGAGGTAATGTAACATCTCTCTCTTGCATCAGTTGAGCTGGTCTTACAGGCCCTGGCACGAAAAAAGGCCGTTCATCTTGAGGGGATGTCAGAGGTGGACTAGGTTCAGGTGACCACGCAGAGCGATAAGGTTTTAATCGATTATAGTGAATGACTTTAGGCTTTGACCTAGAATCAAGCAGATCTTTCACTTTATAAGTTACTCCCGTGTCACCTGTCGGTGAGTCTAGTCTGCTCAAGACTTTGTATGGACCGGCCCATTTCGGAGAAAGTTTATGTCTTGACAGAGCCGGAAGGTCAACCCATACAAGATCATTAGGTTGATAAGCTGTATGCCGAATGTGACGGTCTTGTAATGCTTTTGCTGTCCTCCAGCTGTCTGGATATTTTCTGCAACAGAGGTAAAAGCAGAATGTAGTCGTCCAAGCATAGAATGCGCATACTCATTCGGAGTTCCAGATGTAGCCCTGGAAGTCGCTGGGGGTATACCAAGAAGAAAATCAGCAGGTAAGCGAGCTTCTCTACCATGCGCCAAAAAGAAAGGTGTATGTTTGGTTGAGGAATGAACACTTGTATTGTAGGCAAATTCAACCTGTTTTAAGTGGTCATCCCATTCCCCTCCTTTGGTATACAAATATTTTGCCAGCTGATCTTTCACGGTTCTATTAGCACGTTCCACCATACCATCAGACATGGCATGATATGGTGAAGTTCGCGTTTTGTGAATCCCAAGCAGGGAACACAGTTCTTTTACTAAGTCAGAATCAAACTGCCGACCTTGATCAGTGTGCAGACTCTGGGGCACCCCATGATGGCTCACATACTCCTCAAACAAGCATTTGGCGACAACTGATCGGCAAGTGCATACAGATTTAGGTATTTCGTAAAGTAATCCATTACTACAAGCACATAACGATTTCCTTTACGTGTAATGGGCAACTCAGTCAGATCCGCAGCAACTTTCTCAAAAGGCATGCTTGTCACTATGTTTTGCATTGGGGCCTGCTGATGTGGTGTTTGTGGTCTTCTGGCCTCACAAGCCTGACATTCGGCACACCACTGTGTAATGTCCCTAGAAATGTGGGGCCAGTAACATCTCCCCAGGGCACGTTGCATTGTCTTTTGTGCACTAAAATGTCCAGTAAGGGAATGACCGTGCAAAAACTCAAACATGTTACGCTGCAGTGCAGGTGGAACTACAACCTGCAGTATCTGTTCACCCAGAGGAGGTCTGACTCGTCGGCAAAGAACAGAGTCTACAAAGATAAGCCTTGGGAACTCCTTCCAGAAATGGCGAAACATGTTAGAGATATCTTTGAGCTTTACAAATGGAGGTCTCTTCTTACTTAACACCCATTCGGAGACTATGTTTAAAACAGGGTCAGCTTTCTGAGCTTTCAGTATATCTCCACTATCCATATTCAGGGATGTAACAGTGGAAAAAAGGTAGAGACAACGGAATTTGATTGCTCAAACCCAGAATCTGCACTGGAGGAAAAAGGTTGTATAGACAAAGGAGGCGACTCGACTACCTCGGTCTGCGTCGAAGCAGAAACAAAATTGACAGGTTTGATGTCATCTGGAATATTGCCGTTCCCGTCAGGTCGACGAGACATGGCATCAGCATTGACATGTTTGTGACCATGTCGGTACTCGATAGTCCAATCATAGAGATCAATCTCCAGAGCCCATCTTGCTCGGCGACCTGTTGGATCCCCATCCAAAACCAATTGTCTTAGATTAAGCAAGGGCTTATGGTCGGTGATAATCCGAAAATAATTACCCATGAGATACTGACGGAAATGACGAATGGACCAAACAATGGCCCACGACTCCCTGTCATATGTCGACCATCGTTTCTCAGTAGGTGTCAGGATGTGACTGCCATAAGCAATGACACTTTCGTTGCCAGCCGCATTGATCTGGGACAAAACACATCCAATAGCTGTGTTGGAAGCATCAGTAAAGAGGAGAAACTCTCTTGAAAAGTCCGGGTAAGAAAGAATTGGAGCAGTAGTAAGTGCATGTCGCAAAGAATCGAAAACTTCTTGCTCTACACTGGTCCACGCAAACAGCTTCCCCTTTTGAGTTAGAGCATGCAGTGGCTGGGACATTTTAGCAAAGCAGCGAATGAAACGCTTGTAGTATGAGCACAGGCCCAAGAAAGCTCTAACTTCTGTAGGATTTTCGGGTGTAGGCCATTCTTTAATCTTCTGAATGTTCTTCTCATCAGGCTGAAGGCCAGCCACTGATACAATGTGGCCCAGAAACGTCACTTGCTGTTGTGCAAAAGAGCATTTAGATGGTTTTAACTTCAGGTTTGCTGCTCTGAAACGCTGAAAAACTTCTCTCAGGTGTTGAATGTGTTCAGCAAAACTCTTGCTGTAGACAATAATATCATCTAAATATACAAGACAAGTTTTCCAGGAAAGACCATGCAACACTAGCTGCATCAAATGTTGAAAAGTAGGCGGGGCATTGACAAGGCCCATTGGCATCACTGTAAACTGATATAAGGAACGACCAGTGGTGAAAGCTGTTTTTGGTCTGTCTGCCTCATGTAGCTGCACTTGCCAATACCCCGATGAAAGATCCATAGTACTGAATATGGAGGAACTTCGGAGTGCATCCAAGGTGTCATCTGTCCTGGGCAAAGGATGAGCATCCTTGATAGTGACAGAATTAAGACCCCTATAATCTACGCAAAAGCGCCAGGTACCATCTTTTTTCCGCACCATAACGACAGGCGCAGCCCAAGGGCTATGACTGACTTCCACAATATCTTTTGCCAACATGTCATCAACATGTGACTGAATCACCTCTTGCATTTGAGGGGAAGTACGGTATGCTCATTTTTTAACTGGAATAGTGCTGTCAGTATTAATTTTGTGAGTGACTACATTTGTTCTTCCTAAATCTGTAGGTCTCTTACTAAACACATCACAATACTCATGCAACAGTGAGTGTAGTTCATTCACCTGAGGGTCAGACAAATTACCACTTTGAATTCCAAATGGAAGTAGCGGCAGTGGTGTAGAAGGGGTGGTCACATTACATACAGAATCTGAGTAATGAAAAACATCATTCTGGTTAATTGGAGTGAACTCACCCAGTTGCATACCTGGTTGCAGTATAAATGGGCTGTTTGTTGGATTCATGACACGCACTACAGTCTGACCATTTTCAGCTACAGTTAGGGTGCGTGCAATGGCAATGCCATCAAGTTTAGATGGATATGGTTCAAATAACCCACCGTAACCATGAGCTAAACCTGAATTAACAGTAGATGGGACGAGTTTAGCTGTACAGTGCATCTCACATTGTGGAGGAATGGTAATAGCCACAGTAATTTGAGCCGTACAGTGTACAGGGGCAAGTTGAGATAGGCTAAGCAATGGTAAAATCTGATCATAGATGCAGCACAGTCCTTTACCTACATTCAAGACTGCCTGGTGCTGCTGGAGAAAGTCCCAACCAAGTATGATACCCTGATTCACATTTCTAATTACATGCATGTCATGTTGTAACATTAGTGTACCTAGTCTCAGAGTAACAGTCACAATTCCCAGAGTGTCCAAATTCTGACCAGTAACAGATTTTGACAGAATGAAATTTCTCTTAAGTGGTCTTTTACACAAAGATGGAATGGCCATACGGGTAGTTTCATTAATGAATGAAATGCTAGACCCAGTGTCTATCATGATGTGCATGTCAGTACCTTCAACAATGCCACTGATGTGTGCTGTACAAGTGTCCGTCAGGTCTGTAGCAGAACAGCGTTCGTTATCTGGAAGACTGCTGTCTGTGGTTGTCATCCGTATGGTGTCGACTGGGGCTGGTGGTGAAACAGCTGATGTGTGCCCCGCCTCATCAGCTAGTGGAAGTTTCCCCAATGATGGCCAATAACAATGCCAATCTTTCACTTTCAAGGCTGCCCTGGGTCTCTCCAGCAGGATAGGGAGGACAAAAATTTACCTTTGCTTTCCTCGGTTTTTTGATATTGTAGGCTGGCTGACCTCTATCTTCAGGTTTGTGCTTCAGGGAATTGATGCTTAGTTCTGGACACCCCAAGTTTCTAACCTTTGTCCTGTAGTTGGCCATCTTGTACTTAAGACTTATTTTTCAGCCGTAGAAACCACTGAAGGATTCCTGTTCTCTCAAACACGGATGTACTTTGATTAAAGCTTCAGCAACAGATTCAGTTTCTAAGTTTGAGGGAAATGCCTTGAACTTGATGATTTCCTGCGCCAGATTTTCCAAGATGTCTGATTTAAGTTTATGACCGGGGGAGGGAAGAACTCCATTTGATATGAAGTCCTGGTTTGCACTTCGAAGTTGCATCTCCACATCATAGGAAAAGTTTGGGATTTGGAATTCTGTTTACGGGTTTTTTTGGAGGTGTGGTCCTAAACTTTTGATCAGCTGTGAAACAACCTGTTTCAGTTTAAGCATTGTTTTCAATAAATTGCATGCTCAAAAAAATGTTTTGTCTCACTCCCATTTCTTCTTGTTGCATGTTGAAGCTCTACTTGGAACCTTGTTAAGATCCAACCATGCAAAATATGATTTTTTGCCATTTTTCAAGTGGTCTTAAACTTTTTTGATCGGGACTGTATCATAGGGGGTGGAAAGTTACCCAGATTGCACCTGTTCATGTTTGCAAAGTTTCAGAACAGTCTTTTCCTGATGAGGGAGCACATATTGCAGGGAATGTACCTGAAGAAACTGATGTGATTGATGTAGAACAAAGTATGGATGCGGGGAGTGATAAAGTGCAAGCTAGCTACACAGAAAATCTAGCTCTATTTTACTTGGGTTTGCAGGCAAAGTATTTGGTCACAGCGTCCACTATTACAGAGATAGCAAATGAAATGAAAACTCTTCAGGATATTCAACAGGAGTATACAATAGCTGTACTCTCTCGAGAACTTGTACCATATGGTGTTCCAACAGAGACATTGACATGTCTTGGAAAGAGTACATACGAGCAGAGCCCTAAGAACGAGGCATTACATGCAAATGGTCCTTTATCTTCACACCATAGAAGGCTGCAGTATTACGAGACACACTTTATGTTCAGCCTGTTGAAGTCACTCTTGGCTACAATGATAGAGGGCAGAAGAGGCACTATCATTACATTCCAATTCTGGAAAACCTCAGAGCAATGCTAAAAGAGACAAGTGCAGCTCAGCAGAGTCCTAATCCTCCTCTCATTGAAGATGGTACACTCCATGATTTCATGGATGGGCGTGTCATTAGATCTAATGCCATATTTGCCTCCAATCCAGATTCCTTAAGGGTGATGCTTTTTCAAGATGCTTTTCAGGTGGCTAATCCTCTCGAATCTGCTAAGCAAAAGCACAAAGTTTTAGCTGTCTACTTCACTCTGGGAAATGTTCATCCTCACCAGCGATCAACTGTTGATCAGATGCAATTGGCACTGCTCTGTGCAAAGAAAGACTGTAAATATTTTGGAGTGGATAAAGTTTTCAGTGAGCTTGTGTCAGACTTATGTGACCTGGAGGTAAAGGGCATATCATTTGAGGATAAGATATATAAAGGTACTGTGGCATGCATAATGGAAGATAATCTGGGCTCCCACATGATTGGTGGCTTTACAGAAAATTTCAGCTGTGCTGACTATGCTGTCTAGTCACCAGGAATGTATTTCAGTTCAGCCCTTTCACGGTTGCCACTCAGAGAGATCCTGCTGGTTATAATGAGTCTGTGCAGTTTTTGGAGAGTCACCCTGAAGTGACAATGCACCAGGGCATTAAAGACAACAGTGTTTTCAACAAACTGTTGAATTTCCATGTGTGTCAGCCTGGACTGCCACCATGTCTAGCACATGACCTGTTTGAGGGAGTTGTTGATTATGATTTAGCAATGTATCTGCAGTCTTTAATTAACCCCTTGGGGTTGGCGGTCCCGCCGGCGGGATCTGACAGAAATTTTGCCAAACCATTTAAATGACTCCACGAGTTTTTGTCATATACACATTTTAAAAACACCCTCAAAAACCTTGGACGGTCTGCTTTTCAAATATATATAGGTAGAAACTAAATATATTTTTACAGCTTCGTGATACGAATAGAAAGAACAAGAGTGACT